>CAJNDS010002484.1:218187-233187 GCA_905221605.1 Symbiodinium natans | reverse complement strand
CGGAACTTTCTCTAACTGTGGAGGTCACTGGAGCTTCCCCACCTTTTCGATCAACTTTGCTGCCCCTCATCTTGGGTTTCAGATTCTCCAGGTTTTGGTGCAAGGCCTGAAGGCAGAAGAGGATAAAAGAAGGGTGCAGAGTCAACATCGGTGGAAACAGCTTGGAAAAGTTCAATGCTTTGAAACAAGTGTTTTTAAAAGCCTCTGACAGTGCCGTTTGGACAGAAATCAACTGCGGGACGAGACGAGTTCAACCCTGGTGTTGATTCGTTAAGGTTGCGCGCGACGCCCAAGCCAAACCACCTGAAAATTGCAAAGTGTATTTCCAGAATGTGAATAAGTGCGAGCGAAGCGAGCGAAACACCAGAGTAAATTCAACAAATTTAACTGATCAAGTGTTGATTTTTGAGGGTTTTTTCAACATTTTCGAGACTTTAGAAATTTTGAAAATTCGTTGAATGGTGCTGAATCCAGGGAAGAATTGCAACACGCAACCAAAAACGAAAGACAAAGAATCAAGGGCACCCCAGCCTAAAAAGAAAGCAGAGTTTCTTCTGCTCAATCTTCTGTCAAATTTCAGTGTGCCTTGAATTTCTGTTTGGCCATTTTGGAAAATTAAAGACAAGAGCACGCAATCGAAGCTTTGTCAAAAAAAGTCGAATGGGAATGGAAATCGAGGCCGGGCGACTCTCAAGTCGTTCTGGCCATGATGAGAGGTCAGTGTAATTGTTTTTTTTTGTAATTGGTTTTTTTTTAATTTTTGCAAGAACTGCAAAAACCTTGTTTTTTCTTGGTCCGTCTGCAAAAAGAATTTTCTCTTGCTTTTGTTTAATGTTTTCTTGACTTTTTGTCGGCTTAAGAAAGAAAATTTCGAGAAACCGCTTTAAACTAAAACACAAACAGTCAGCAAGTGTTTCGGTAAGTGCCCGGCAAGCTGTCGATTGAGCAGAAAGACGGTGAAAAAATGCAATCGGAACTAAAAGACATCATAAGAATGTGCACTTTGTCGTTTTGGCTTTTTTCCAAGTGTGCATGTGCAAGAGTGTTGTGGATGTGTGTGTGTGTGTATGTGAATTTGTTGCAACAAAGTGGGTTGGTTTGCGGGTGCATGTCTTTTTTTCTGTGCTTCATTTTTTGGTGCTGTTGGGTTGTAGTCTCTGTGCTTAAATTTTTCGGTTGCTGTTTGGTTGCTGTAAGTTGCTGCCTTCATTTTGGTCGCTGTGTTGGTGCCTTTCTGTGCCTTTATTTTTGGTTGTGTTTTGCATTTTTCTGTGTCTTCATTTTTGTTCGCTGTGTGGTTCCTTTTCTGCACCTTCTTTTGGTCGCTGTGTGGTGCCTTTCTGTGCCTTCATTTTTGGTTGCTGTGTGTGCCGTTTCTGTGCCTTTTGGCTTTAGTGTGCAAGAAAAGTGTCAGTGTGTGGGTAAAGGGTGGTAAGGCATGGAGTCGCAGAATGACACCCAAAAAAAACAGTGACCTTGCAGTCTTGCAGTGGTGTCTGTGTGTGTGTGTGTGTTCACATCGTTTTCTTGAATGGGTGTGTGGTGTTGTGGTTTCGGCGTTTTGGCAGAGAGTTGTGTGTGTCATGGTGTGTGTTGTTATGTGGGTGCAAAGTGGCTTCAGTGGGTGGTGTGCGTTTGCGTGTCTGTCGGCTGGGTTCTGCTGGTGAAAGGTCTGTGGATTTGGAGACACAAAAAGAGGGCAAGGAATCAACTCCAAAAAGTAGGGAAGTCGAAGTGACCTCCACAGTATCCCGCGAGGAAAGAAGCAAGAAAGTAAACTCGCGGGTGTTTCGTTCACATCTTAATTGTATTCATGCATCGTTCACCTATTCACTCCTTACAATACAATCACTATGCTCTCAATGTTAAGATAGGTGTAATTAAGACAAGGGAGATGTGAACCATAAGGACCAAGCGTCTCAAAGGTTTGGATGGTTCACTCACTGGTTGGTTTTTCAGAGTCTTTTAGTGGGGCTTCTACAGGAACTAACTGGTCTAAAGGGATGCAGCGTCTGGATGATTGTTGTGTCCGTGAGTTTAGAGAAGAAGAGAACGAAGAGTGAACACTGCAATTACAATGTCATACGCCCAATTATCCTTGTAATTTAACATTTTTTTTTAATGGAGTTTTCTTCCCATAGAATCAAAATATCCCAATCACCAGTGAACACCAGGATTGTAGTATAGGTTTTCTAGCGGTTACAGAAAGAGAACTAATGTCCCAATTTTGAAAAGTGAAGAGAATTTTGACATTAGATGTTGCAGGATTGGCACGAGGGATGATACACATGTAGCGGAGTCGTGTCTTCCCCGGTTTGGGTTTTGTACATTTAAAACGGCTCACCTCGACTCCGCTGCCGTTCTAAGAGGAATGCCACTTTGGAAGGACTCCGCCGACTCCGCTTACATGAACTCCACCGACTCCGCCCACACATGGAACTCGGATGCTTTTTTTTCAGTGCTTTTTGCTTGGCACGCAGTGCGAAGATGGCAAAGAAGCTTCTGCGGCGCTGAACTTGGCGTCGGAACTTATGTCAAGAATTGAAACGTACCCGGACCTTCCAGGTTGCCAGTTGGCTGAGAGAAGATTGCTGACGGCTGCAGAAATCGTAAGGGTTTTGCGCAATCAGCCGCCGGTCAGTGATGTAGCGCGTCGAAACTTGTGAGTTTAACTTCGCAGATGGTGTGTCCCAAAATCTCAACCTGCTGGGTCCGGAGACAGGGTCGTCAGGCGGCATCCTGGAAGGCATGTGGCGGCCCCATTTTTGGGACCGCCTGAAGTCACTTCTCTTTTGCAGACGGTCCCAAAAGTGGGGCCGCTCAGATTCAGCTCTGGGTCAAAATTTAGCCCCAGAAGTGGGGCCCAGATTTCCCATACAGGGCAGATGGGACGCTGAGTCCTCGTGTCGTTCCTACTTCCTCTCATTTTCCTTTGAGCGTTTGTCCGGCGTGACCGTCGGTTCACGTCTGGCGCGGCGTCGGCTGACGATTAACGGCTTGACCGTGAACCTAGGAGGACTGCGCTGGATGTCTCAAAAAATGTGTCAGTTTGGAGTGCATAAAATGGGCCAGGTGGATTTGTGAGATTTCTTCAGGTCACTTGCAGTGAACACGGAGAGCAACTTTTGCGCAGCTTTGCAGTTCTCAAATTGTGATTCAGGAAGCAAGATTACCCCCCACCCCATGGAATCTCAGCATAGATGTTGCAGGATTGGTGCACGAGGGACACATGTAGCGGAGTCGTGTCTTCCCCGGAAAAAAACCATTGTATGAAAAAAGCGGGCTCACCTCGACTCCGCTGCCGTTCTAAGGGGAATGCCACTTTGGAAGGACTCCGCCGACTCCGCTTACATGAACTCCACCGACTCTGCCCACACATGGAACTCGGATGCTTTTTTTCAGTGCTTTTTGCTTGGCACGCAGTGCGAAGTTGGCAAAGAAGCTCCTGCGGCGCTGAACTTGGCGTCGGAACTTATGTCAAGAATTGAGACGTCCGGCCCGGACCTCCCAGGTAGTAGGACTAGCGGTAGTAGTAGTAGTGGTAGTAGTAGCAATAACAATAGCAGTAAAAGTAATAAGAGTAGTTGTTGTAGTAGTAATAGTAGTAGTACTAGTAGTAGTCGTAGTAGTAGTAGAAGTAGTAGTAGTAGTAAGAATAGTTGTAATCATAATAGTAGTAGTAATAATAACAGTAATAGAAATAATAGAACCATGCGTCTTTGGCAAGTTCCAGCGTCGCAGTGTGGGCCCATGAACTCCGTGCAGTTTGGGCCTTGTTGCAAGGATGGAAGGTCCAAGGTAAGGTTTACGCTGACTTTGGCAAGTGCGCATCGGAGGTCCAGCAAATCTGTAGGCTCTACAACCATGGGTGGAAAGAAGAAAGACAAGAGCAAAAAAAGAGCTCAAAGGCTGGTTTGTTGCATGAGGCACGGCAACTTTTGGTGCAACGGAACTGTGCGCGGAGAGTTTGCGTGCTAGGAATTGTTCCCACAGACAAGCTACTTGCAAGCTTGGTGCTTCGAGCAGTCTTTTTAATGCAGCCGCCACGTCTCGACCAGTCCCGTGTGTCCAAAGACGTCTTCGGGCCAGAGCCACAGTGAAGAATGGGTAATATTTGTCGGTCTGATTTGGTGTCTTTTGTTTTTGGCGGGTGCGGCATGTCGCGCGGCAAGTGACATGCCGCCTCTTGTATGCGTAGCATGTCGTGCGGGTTTAGGTTGTCAGGTGCTTAATGTTTTGCTTTTTTCTAAAATTCTCTTGAATGAATCCTTCAATTTGTCTTGTTTGCCTGTGTCACGTTTATTTTATCAGTGCTCTGCAATGTCAAACTGTATTTTTTTAAAATTGAAAAATCTGTAACTGTCCTTCACTGGCTGAAGGGGGCGAGGGACGAGGTTCCAACTGTCGCCCTGGTCCGATCAGCCTGGACGAGTTGAGACAGCGCAGGTCTTCCATTCCGAGTTTGAGTCTTTGCATCTGGCCCACACGGCTGTGCGACACAAGCCCCCAAAGCCAGAGTTTGCGAAAACCTTCAATGTCAAAGTTTGGAACGGTGCCACGTGGGTTATGCAAGAGCGTGTGGGTGGCACTTAGAAGCTGGACGGCTTTTTCGCCAGCTTCAGACGTAAAGTTGGCCGCAAGCCTTCAACACGTCAGGTCCACATTGGAAAGCGCGGACAAGATGGAGCAGCATTTGCACGAGCGCATGAGGTGCTTCCAGTTGGCTTTTTGGCTGTCAGGCAATGGCCTGTTTCAAGTCTTTGGAGCCCTTCGTGCTGCGGAACTTGCTGCAGGTGCATCGTGGGAAACTTTAAAGGAGTTTCTCCCAGATCGCGCTGCTTCATCTGAGGACCGTGCAGACGAGGAAAGAATGCCATGCTACAACATTGACAGCGAGTCGGAGGCCATGAGTGCCCTTTTCGAAGAAGACGACTGACAAAGTCCAAACGTCATCCTCAATATTTCGCAAGCGTTTTAAACCTGTCAATAGCAGTACGCTTTGCAAAGACTACCTCGCAGTCCTTGCCATGCAAAACGGTCCCTTTGCGTTATAAATGTGTCAGGTTGCCGGGCCAGGTTTTCAAGGGTGTGAGGCTGCGGGTTGTTGTTTTGGGGTCTTGGGACACAGCTCTTTGGCCAGGGTTCAGGCGGCCTTGTAGGGCATTCTTTGCACGCTACCCTTTATATGCGCGGCGCCGCGCACGTTGGCGCCATACTTCCTGCGTCGCCTTCTTATTATGCGCGGCGCCACGCGCGGCTGCTGATTTTCCTTCTGCCGCGCACGGCGCCGCGCCCTTCGGCCGCGGCGCAACTCTTTCTTTTTGTCAATTTTTAACCGCGCGCCACGCCGCGCCCGGCTTTTTTTTTAAAGCGATGCCTCTTCACTAAACGTTGTGCTTGCTTGTTTTGCCGTGAAGTGCAGCGGCCAAGTTTTCTCTTGAGGAATGTTTGAACATGCCTTACCAGCTGCCATGAAGGTGGCTGGAAGTGCCAGACACGTCTAACGGGTGGATCCATGAACGTTGCATAGGTGATCGAGTAAGATGCGCAAGCATGCTCTGCATGATTGTTGCAGTTTGATTGCCTACATAATTTGCGGCCAGTCAGCTGCGGTGAAGGGAGCCGTGGCTGAAGACTCTTATGCCAGAGTCTTGAAGAGCAGAATCAAACAAGCGGATCTCATTGCCAAGCCCTTGAAGGATCGAGTGGTTGTTATGTTGGAAGCCCTCTCTCAGTCCGAAGCAGGTTTTTACAGCAGCGAAAACTGACTTTGTTGGCAAAGCTAGGCAACTCCAAGATGAGATTGAGGCAGCAGTTTGTGTCGAAGGCACTTTTGGCGAGTATTGCAAATATTCACAGGTTGTGGAGGCCGTATTCCAAAGTCAAAGCAATTGCGGGTTTTTCGTGTGTGCCTAAGAAAGCCCTTGCACGGACCCACCTTGAGAAGCCGGGCCTCCGGCGGGTGATGTTTGGAGCTTCTGCCTCAGCATCTTCGTGAATCTTCGTCGGTATTTGATTGGGTATGTCCTTGCTACATGCGCTTGCCTATGGGGTGCAGTCACTCCGTTCATTTTCTGATGAGTATAAACCTGCGTATTAGGACTTTGTCTTCAAGCCGTCTTCTGTCGCGTATCCCTGCCTAGGTCAGTTTGCCGCGGAGGCTACGACACCGAGTAGAGGCTTTCTGACATTTATTTTGGATGTTCGGATTCTGAATGGTGGGAGCGCTTTGGCTCGCGAGGTTCCTCTCGGGCTGAAGCAGGTTTTTCGGTTGAGAAGTGGTGGCAGGCCATACGCAAGGCCCGTCGTGCTTCGCACCGAGTGTTTGTGATTATGCACTGTTCGGAGGGAAGCGTTGCTTGGGAGATATCCATTTCTTTGTCGAGAGCCTTGCCAACCCACCTTGCTCCACAGTATCTAGGGACAGGCACGTCAGCAACAGTTTAGAAGTCTGTTTGAAACGTGCCAGATACCCCATGTTCAGTCATGCGAAGACATGCGTTGGATGCATAAATGGCTCAAGAATAACAAGAGTGTGAGCGCGAGGGGTCCCTTTTGTCTCGGGTTCCCCTTGAAGTCTCGAGGAACTTGACATACAGCTGAGCAGCAACTTGGCATTTGCAGCAACAGCAGACAGCTTGCACATTCAGACATACTTGCAACTTCATTGCATCAAGGAGCATCAAGAAGACCTTGTCGTTGCTGTATTTGTGTGCTGGCAGAAGCTGGCTGTTTTTGGCAAGAGTTTTAGAGACGACATTTGGGATTTGTTTGGAAAGAAGGTTGCAGCAGCAGCAGCAGCACCAACAGCTGCAGCAGCAACATTTACTGCACGTGGGCATTGGCATTTCCATTTAACATCTCATTATCTCGACTCCATCATACAAACTCCAGGTGGGACAAGACACGAAGGGTTGGGTTGCGGGTCGAACCGGAGGGAACCGGAGGGGCGAAAAGAGGGATCCGATAGAATCCCTTGTTTGGGTAGGTTGTCTTTCTCTCTTGCTTGACGTGGGAGGTCACGTGTTGCGAACGAGGGGCTCGTCTTTGCTGCGTCGCTTTTGGTAAGTACTTTTGGTAAGTGGTGGTTTGCGGTGATTGTCGCGTGGCAGTGCGAAGTGGCCGGACAATGAGGCATGTTTATGCTTGAAGCTGTGTGGCTGAAGCACAGTGATCTTTGTTTGGCCGGTGTGTAGACCGGGAGCAGAGTGTGGGAGCCGCCCTGATTTTCGATCTCCCGCCCGCCCTTGCCCGATCGGAAATCTGGGCAGGGGCCACCGTTTGTCAGCGACAGGCTGATGGGGGGATACATTTCTGTCAGCGTGCGGCTGATGCATCGTTTGTCAGCTCTTAAGCTGATGTTACATGTTGGCTAAGCAGGGCTTTTAGCCATGCGGTCAGTGTAGATTCTGGCTGTTTCTACCACCACCTTTCAAAAAGAGAGAGAGCGTTGCGTGCAGTGGTCTTGTGCGGGGCTAAGGGTGTCTGTTGTGTTCAGGGTCCGGATTCGGTAGGATCCCAACCTTAATCCCATCCTACTTGCTTGTCATCTGTTGTAGCTCAACACCCTACTGTTCAGGGCTTCAGGGCACCGGCCCCAGCGTAGGACCCTGTGTGGGATTGGTTGTGTGGTTTCCTCTGTTCCTTATTAGGTTCAGGGTAGGCAAGAGGCTTCGTCAGGACTTGAAAGGCCTCGGGGGCCATGAACATAGATGAGGAGGGACTCCCATCTCCTTCGACCCCTAGAATAAGAGCCATCACATATCCCGATCATTTCAGTCCTGTGACCGACACCACAGGAAGTCCAGAGCCACTCCACATACCAGCACATCCTACGACACCAGCAGCACTCACACCCTTCCCGGGTCATAACCAACAGGTTATGAGCCCAAGGGGCACCACTGCAGCATGGACACCGCCTCCAGTAGTTCATCCTTTTGCAGCTTCTGCTTCAGGTACAACTACTCCGTTTGCAGGTGCAACCTTCACGCAAGCAACTCGGATTGAGGTCCCGGTACACGTGTTGGAACAATTTGCGCAGCAGAATACGATTGACAATGAGATCCTTGGAGATTTACGGGCGGCCGTGGTAGAACTACATGACCGCATGCAACACCGCACAAACATCCTTGGAACAACAACTACCTCGTTGGCCGACGGCTACAACCTTGTGGTAGAAAATTTAGGGCGTCTGCAGCAGGGCCTTGATGCACACAGTGAAGTCATCACTCGTCTTGTGCAGGACAACCGAGGAATTCATGATGAGCTTGAAGCCACGCGCGCCCAGTTGGAAGAGGTTCGGACAATGGCTCAGACCCCTCGATTGGGACCAGAACAATGGCAGGCTCAGGTGGAAGCACACATCTTGAAACTTCAGAATGAGTTCGACATGCGAATGAAGCAGGTCGATGATGATCATCATAGCACCAAATCCCGTGTTCGAAATCTTGAGGACAGGGCTGTGAGTAGGACGGAAGTTCCAGATGCTCACATGGTACAGGAACAGGTGGACGAGACCTTTTCTGCGGTGCAGCACCTCAGAAGTGTCGTCGAGGCTAAGCACCTGGAGTTAGACCATGGCTTGGCAGAGGCGAGGGAATCGATTCAGGACCTGTCCAACACTCAGCGGAAGGTTGAGAAGAGTCTTGATCACCTTCAGGCACTTTGTGAGCAGTTTGCCATGAACTCTGATGGTGAGGAACAAGCAGATGAACAGTATCTTGATTGATGCCTATGAAGGTTCGTGGTGGGGCAATCAGGCGGGACTACAAGGTCAGGAGGAGCCCGAACGACCTCCAGGCCTGACATCTTCCTCAGCACCCTCTTCGAGCCAACAGGCATTGAAGCCTCTGGATGAGCCCATTGGAGGGCCATCTGGACAGAATCCTGCTCCAGCTGAGGGCAGGGACACCAGTCAGGAACAGGGCAATGCAATTCATCATGCTCGATGGAAACTCCTGGCTGATGTTCCAAGTTTACAGGTTGGTTCAGGGGAACCGTGGGAAGTCGGAATGAGATTTCGCACGTGGTTGAAACAGCTTGACACAGTCGCTGGCACCATAGCACCCGCTTTTGGTACTTTCGTGGCAGCGCAGGTTCAGTTGGCGGAGCAACGTCATGGCGAGAGGATGGCTGGCTTGGTCACTTTGGGACCGCCGCCGGATGTGGATCCACGAGATTCTGAGTGCGAGAGCAGGCTTATCCTTTTGTTGATCCGTTGTCTTCCTCAGGAATGGAAAACAAGCGTGCTGGAACAACAGGACGAGTCCAAGGGCAGGAGAGCTTTGGATCTCCTAGAGGGAGTCTTCGAAGTCCTGCAGCCCGGCGGGGCTGCAGAGATGCAATCCTTGAATACGTTCGTTCGTACACTTCGGCCTGTTACGACAGCAAAGGATGGACTCAGTGTTCTTAGGCACTGGCGTCTCGCCAGAACCAGGGCCACAGCTCTGGCACTTCCAAAGTTGGCACCGTTTGAAGAACTACAAGCTCTGAGTACGATGGCACAGACTTTGGAGCGGCGTCATGATCGTTTTCGCACCCTCTTGGGCTTGCTTCGGACAGATCCCGACATCATCCGCCCCACAGCAGCTGGAGTTGAAAAGATGGTCACTCTGATAGAGCAGCAGTTGCAGCTGCTCAGCGCTGATGAGCACATCAAGGCGAACAGGCAGCATGAGCCTGATCCTCAAGCTGCGAAGGGCAAAGGCGATGGCAAAGGAAAGGACAAAGGCAAGAGAGGGGGCAAGGAAACGAAGAAGCCATGTGAGTTCATGAAGAAATACGGGAAGTGCAAATTTGGCGACAGATGTCACTACAGCCATGATGGTCTACAAGGACAGGCGCCAAGAACGACACCGAATCCTAAGGCTGCTCCAGTTTCGACGCCAGCTAAGGAGTCTGGTACACAGGAGTGTCTTGCATGGGCCAAGAATGGGAAATGCAAGTTCGGCGACAAGTGTAGATACCAGCACAATGGTGAAGCGAACAAGGCAGCAAATCCGAAGGCGAAGCAAAAACCAAAGGCAAAGGCCAAATCCTCAGCATCAGCGGCAGAGGGAGAGTCCGAACTTGTCGGAGTGAAGCCTACAGCGTCTGCTATCCGTGTTTCTTCCAGTGTTGCTAGAATGGCACGCAGCATGCAGAGTGAGGAGGAGAGCAGCAGTCAGGCATTATCTGGTGAGGAGTTTGAGATTCCCATGCATGCAGAGGCAAGTACTCCCGAGTGGTCAGATGTTGAACAAGGAGTTTTCCTGATGAAGATTCAGATGTCTCTGCAGAAGAAGGGGACCGTAGCCATTTTGGCTCAAGCTGGAGCATCTCCGGCTCACAGCTGGCCTTGACCTAACCCCTAGGTGGGGCCTTCTGCTTTTCTTCGGTCAAGGCCTTCTACGCTCTTAGTGCTTTCTAGAGCCTCCAGGCCCTGTAACCCCGGTGTTTCGTAGCCTGCCTTTTCCTGCCATGGCCTATCGCGCAAACATGCCCATCCGCACAGAGGTTCGCAGTGCCTTTGATGATGGGCGTCACGACTACGTCGGCGCTTGGGAACAGCTGGTCTACTTGCATGAGGGGAGACTGGCCCTCTTTGCACATCCTGCCCGAGATGACCACACTACGCCTACTGCAGAGGCCTCCGCTTCGGGAGCTGCGAGACACACTCCTCTTGGAGCTTTTGATTTGCCTACTACAATGGGTGCGCGCACGGGCCCATCCGAGCCCCATCTGGGAGTTACGAGATCCACTCTTGGAGCCTCCAGCTCGACTACTACATTGGACGAGCCTATGGGCCCCGCCGAACACTTTGTTGAAGCTAAGCGTCTTACTCCTCTTGGAGCCTCAGACTCGCCTTCTGCGCCTGATGACTTCATGCCTTCAACAGAGACGTTGCCACCTTCGCCCCAGCCGGGTGCAGCCAGGTCGGCCGACACGCCCAACGAGCCTCATGACCTGCAATACATAAGGTCCTTGCTTGTATACATGCACAACCACCTGGCCTGCCAAGATGCCTTGAGCCGCACCCTTCTGCAAACAGCAGAATCCAGGCGCTTAGAGTTGCATGCAGTTTCCGCCCAATTGCAGGAAACACGTGCCAGCCTGGCCCTTGCTCAACAGGCCTACACCGATCTCAGGCACGAACTCGATAGCACCTCTGCCGATTTTTTGGCCTATCGCATTCGCACAGAAGCAGAACTGGCTTATCTTAGAGAAGCCTTGAGGCCCATGCCCTCCCAAACCAATACCCTCAAGCGCATTGCCATCCTGCCCGACAATGCACATCTTCAGGCCCTACGTACCTTCCAGGTCCCAGCAAACAGGTGGGAAGAGGCCAATCCCCACGCCCTGCTGCGTAGAGAAATTTTACACCTAGAGGACCGCCTCCTTCGCCTCGTTGCCCCGCTGCCAAGGCCTATTTTCAGATCCAGGCCAGCCTCCCGCATCCTGCCCTGCCTCGGCCACTGAGATAGCCCATCCACCTCGGATGATTGTGCAAGCATCTCAGTTGAGCAGTCCTACGCGACATGCCTCCCCGACGCCTGCCTAGCCCACGCCAGAGCTCAGCCTTTTGCAGCGTAACATACGCAGGCCATAACCCTCCCGCCAGGTGCTCGCGACGACTACCTCAGCATCACCAACAACGAGAACGACCGCGTAGAGGACAACTCTAAGCCCTATTTGGGGAGTGGCGCTCCCGCAGGCCTTCCTTCAGGTGATACCCCTCAAAGCAGACCTGCCAACACCGAGGCTCTAAAGACTGGAGCGTGCACACAGGCCCTGCCTCCTCAGCTTGGGTTTCGGCATTGCCCTCTTGCAACGCCGCCTCGCCGAGTGCCCCTCCGTGCTCCAGCGTTGCCACCCTGCTATGAGCTGCAGGCCCTCGCCTAAAAATCTCTGCGCCTTGAGAAGCAAGCTCTTCCCAATAATCAAAACAGGGAAGTTGCGTAAAATTGCACAAGCCGCAACTAGGTCCAGCACTTGCGCACGCAGCATGTGATGGCAGCCTCCCCCCCCCATGCCCCCCTTGTTTGCTTAACTTATAGGGGTTTGGGATGAAGCGCTGGCACACGCCACCAAAGCCTCAAGGGTGGCCGCGCTTTCTGTGCTGCAGCCTAATAAGGGGGCCCGCCCCTTTTCTTCGCCCGCAGCCTCCAGCCAAGCCAGCCTTCATCACAGTCTGCGGCCTTGAGACGAGGCCTCAAAGGAGGCCAAAGCTGCTACGCTAGCCGCCAGCTTTAGGCCACAGCGTCAAGGGGGGCAAGATCTAGCCTCGAGCCTCAGCCCGAGGCCCACGGGCCAGCCAAACCCTTTGATTTCCGCCTTCGGCCCCAAGCCACTGCTATTCAAGCAACTCAGGCTGTTATCTCGGCCTTCAGCTTCAGGCCGCAGCCCATAGCACCCCTATCACACGCAGCCACAAAGCACGCAGCAACGCCGTTTCTGCCTGCGTCTGCCTACATTTTTCAAGCAGAATCTTTCCCCCAGGGATGGTGCCCATAAGTCAGCCTGACAGCGCCAAGGCTCCCAGACATCGAGCGCGCTGCCTTCAGGGAGAAAATGACACGCAGGCACATCAAAGCACCAGCAATGCTGTTTCTGCCTGCGTTGGCCTTGCTTTCCATGCAAAATCCTGCCCTAGGTATGCTCCTCAACAGCCAGCAGGGCAGGACAAGGACTCCCAGAAATCGAGCGCGCCAGGAAGCTAAGCCTTCTTATTGACCTTGCAGGCACACAGCCTACGATGTATGCCTGGGCGAACTCGCCAATACCCAGCCTCCGCAGCCAAGCCCCCTTCACAGCCCTGAGCCTGAAACGCCTTTGGGGAACTGGCGCCTCCAGCCTAAGGAGTGGCCCCGTTTTAGCTGCACGCGCGATGCCCCCCTTGGCAGTGAGGAAAAGTCTCAAAGCCCTTGAGACATCTGTGCAACGGGCAGGAGCGCAGGAGGGAAACTTTGGAGAACTGGTGAACTCTAGCCCAGGAAATGGCCTTCGGAAAGCATCGCTCGAAGCCCGTCCCTTGAGCATGAGGCGGAGTCTCAAAACTCTTGAGGCATCTGCCAAATACAAGAAGCCTCTAAACTTTCAGGCGCCAATGGTCCAGCTACTGCTTAGGAATATCACCCTAGCGTCCGTGTGCGCAGCTCGCGACGCCAGCCCGGCCATGTTGCCTGAGTTTTTGGGGGTTTAGGATGACACTGCCCACACGCGGTACACAGCGATGCCATCTGTGCCTATGCATTTTGCTACCACTCCTGAGCATGGACGCCCATCCTTTGGCCATGAGGTGAAGTCCCAAACCTTTTGAGACATCGGTGCAATCACTAGCAGCTTCAAAACTTCAGGCACAAATGGTCCAGCCACTGCTTAGAAAAAACTGCCTTAACAGGAAATTTGCCCTCGCGTCCGTGTGCGCAGCCCCCGACGCCAGCCTTGAGCTTCTAGGGGTTTAGGATGGCACACTCCCACACGCTGCCCGCGACAATGCCTTCCATGCCTAGGTTTTTGGCTACCGCTTCTCATGCATTTTCGCCTTGACACGCGGTGAAGCCCGTCCCCTGAACATGCGGAGAAGCTTCAAAGCTTTTGGGGCATCGGTGCAAAACACAAGGACTTCAAAACTTTCAGGCACGAAAGTCCAGTCAAGGCCTAAGCAACCGCCCTCACGTCCGCGCGCGCCGCTCGTGAATCCAGCCCGGCCATCCTACCTGAGTTCTTGAGGGTTTAGGATGACACGCGCCCACGCCCGCCCGCAACACTGCCATCCATGCCCATGTATAGGCTACTACTTCTCGTGTTTTTTCGCCTTGAGAGTGGTCAAGCCCGCCCCCTGACCATGAGAAGAAGCCTCAAAGCTTTTCGGGCATCGGTGCAACTCACAAGGACTTCAAATCTTTCAGGCACGAAGTCCAGCCGATTTCTAGGAAGTCTGCCCTCACGTCCGTGCGCAGCTCGCGACGCCAGCCTGGCCATCCTGCCTGAGCTCCCCAGGGTTTAGGATGGCACACTCCCACACGCTGCCCTCGACAATGCCTTCCATGCCTAGGTTTTCGGCTACCGCTTCTCATGCATTTTCGCCTTGACACGCGGTGAAGCCCGTCCCCTGAACGTGGGAGAAGCTTCATTAAGCTTTTGGGGCATCTGTGCAAAACACAAGGACTTCAAAACTGTCAAGCACCAAAGTCCAGCCTATGCCCTATGCCTAAGAAAACCGCCTCACGTCGGTTGCCTGGCCTTCCAGCCTGACTTTTAGGGGCTGAGGATAGCTCATGCCCATACGCTGCCAGCGACAATGCCAATGTATGCTTATGTGCTAGCCTACCACTTCTCATGCTTTTTTCGCCTTGAGAGTTTTGGTCAAGCCCGCCCCTTGACCATGAAGAGAAGTCCTAAAACTTTTGGGGCTCCGGCGCAATCCACAAGAACCTCAAAAAATGTCAGGCACGAAGGTCCAGCCAATGCCTATGAAAACCGCTCTCGCGTCTGCGTGCGCAGCTCGCGACGCCAGCCCGGCCACCCCGCCTGAATTCTTGGGGGTCTAGGATGGCGCGCGCCCAATGCCATCCATGCCTAGGCATCATGCATTTTTGCCTAGAGAGATGCGGTCAAGCTCGTCCCTTTGCCCTGAAGAGGCCTGTGTGCGCCAATTCTGACATCTTGCGAAATGCACAGACAGACTTAGGCATTGGCCTCCGAGGGACTCACAGCGCCCAGCGTGCGATCTGGGCAGCAAGGGATGCCCAGACCCCCGCTGCAGCGAATCCCCCACAAGGAAATGGCATGCACTGGCGCAAGCGCGCTGCTTGTTTCGCCGGGCCTATATCAGGCCCACGTATTGACATGCTCTGCATGTCATAGTTACGTGGTCCGCCTCGGACCTACACTGGAGCCTTGCCCAGCCGCCTGCCGCCTGTGCCTGAATCGAAGATCCCGCTCTTCCTTGCAAGGATTGATGGTCCGCCTCGGACTCACGCTGGAGTTTTTTCCCAGCTGCCTACTTATTGCTCATGC
>CAJNDS010002484.1:153187-213187 GCA_905221605.1 Symbiodinium natans | reverse complement strand
GCGTGTCAACACTGCTTTCCGTCCTCCGCTTCAGACCCTGAGACTTTAAACCCCAGACTTGGAACTTTCCACTTCCACACCCCCCGACCCTCAGCAAGAGGAGTGCGATGCTGACGAGTGCGGGGATGAGCGCCGGCCGCCGGCGGACAGCGTAGACTGCCTTGGTGCCTTGGTTGGACGAGTGGGCGTTGCGTGGGCTGCTGGGGCCTCGTGTGGAAGCTTCTGGGAGGTTCGGGATCTTCGGGGCTTAGGGGGCTTGGGGTTCCTTTGCAGAAGGGTCGGTTTTCGAGGCACTTTCTTCATGTTAAGGCCTCAGGAGTTCGGGGCAGCCACGAATGTTCGGGGTTTGTTGGGCCGTTGAGAGTTAGGTGACAAGGCGGCGGCAGGTGGGCAACCACACAGTTTTTCGGGTCAGGGCTCAGTATGAACATGATGCTGCTGACGATGCTTCTGATGCTGGTCATGATTCATGATGCTGTGGTCATGCTGTTGGCGTTATCCGTCACAGCATGGAGATGCTTAGTTTCTTCAAGCCAGGGGGGCAGACTTACATCGAGACCCAAACTGCCAGGTGTGCCACAATCAGGAATTAGGTGCACCTGCTCACGCCGGAAGCCTCTCTCCACTAAGGCTGTTGTCCTTAGTTTAACCATGTCGTGTCAGCAGACCCAATGCTTGCAGGCAATGACAAGCGCCCGTACCTTCCCCTGCTGCTCTTTGGTTCCACACTGGTGGGTTCCATCCACATGCTCATGGCGGCTTGGCTCTTTGTGGAGCTGTCCGTGAAAACATCAAGACCTTGGCCATGAGCCCTGGCATCTCGAAACCCAACATTCACTTACATTCAGGAGGAATCTGTGTGCAATGAAGTCATTCGTGAAGGGACCGTTTTCACAAATTGAAAAGCGCTAGTAGCTGACTCCTGGCGGTTGAACCCCCCCCAGCATGCACACAGTCCTAGTGCAGTAAGGCGCCACTGCGTTGAAGCGTTTCGTCTGCTACACTCCATGCCCCCACTCCCAGAAGTTGAATCCATGAGCATGCAGGTGGAGTTCCCGTTGATCTACCGCGACCTCCCTTCGGCATACGGGCTTCGCGGCTACTTCCTCTGTGTCTACACAGCCACACAGCAGCATGATATGCGTCCTTCATACTCCTTTTTATATTAAAACTACCCCACCTCTAAGTCCCCCCTTCGAATCCAAGACCACTAGGCAACCCCAAGCCCTAGACATTCGAGATAGACACTAAGCCCCAGCCCGATAATCCCAGAAGGATCAAACCTGTCAGGCCCGGAATGAGCTAAACTGAATCCACGAGGGCACCCCAAACGTCAAACCCCAAACGTCAAGCCCTTCAGAAACCTTCCGCAGGTGACCTTGGGGTGCCAAGTCTACTGCGTGCTCTGTGATCCCGGCAAGCTGCAGCCCAAGGAGGGGTTTGCGTTTTGTTGCGCTTTAGGGGCAGCCTTCTGAACTTGGCGTTTTAGACACGGAGCCTGTCCTTCTGAGGCGTAGGGCTTGTAGGCTTCGAGCTTAGGGGCTTCGGCTGAGGCTGCAGGGGCTGCGAGCCTGCCTGCTTCTGCCAGGAGCTCGAGGCTTTCACGCAGGTGAACCCCACGGCGGATGGATCAGTGGCGCTGCCACGGCGATGCCACAAGATGTGGCTCTTCAAGCAGCCGATCCGGAGATATGATCACTACTGCCGCTGGCTCACGAATGCCGTGGGCCTACTGAACCATCGAGCACCCCCTGCTGCCTTAACATCGCTTTCTTTAAGCTGATGTGCTTACGCTCTCTGTGTTAGCATCTGATCATCGAGAGGAGTTTGTGCTCATGCTGATTGGCCTGCTGGTCATCGGCACTGCTGGAACCCTCGTTGACTTCGTCCTGCTGGTCTGGACGTCTAGCGAGGGACATCACTTTACTGGCTTCTTGCTGATCATGCACCTCACGCACCGTCGCTGAACGATGTAGCTCCCTCTACATCTTAGCCTGAGACCATAAACCTCCAGTATGGGCTGTGCTACACTGCTGCACTTTGGGAACAGCGATCGATGTATTGGATGCCGACTGATAAAGATATGATACAGTGTATGCGCTGAGTATCTTGAGGGGTGACGACTTCCCTAGTTTTCCGTTGCTTCTTTCAACAGGTATCCTGTGCTTGTCCCACAACCCTAAGCCCGAATAAACCCTGGGTGTCCTGCCCCAAACCCTAAACCCCCTAAACCCCCTAAACCCCCTAAACCCCCTAAACCCCCTAAACCCCCTAAATCCCCTAAACCCCCTAAACCCCCTAAACCCCCTAAACCCCCTAAACCCCCTCAACCCCCTAAAACCCCCTAAACCCCCTAAACCCCCTAAACCCCCTAAACCCCCTAAACCCCTAAACCCCCTAAACCCCCTAAAACTAAACCCCTAAACCCCCTAAACCCCCTAAACCCCCTAAACCCCCTAAAAACCCCCTAAACCCCCTAAACCCCCTAAACCCCCTAAACCCCCTAAACCCGAAACCCGAAACTTTATGAAGCTTGGTTCCGCCTCCCTGAGGTACTCGGTCATCCTCACCCTCTTGGCTGGCCCAATCCTGCGGCTGCATCTTACCTTCGTCTCCAGGAGTAAGCCTAACAGCCTGAGCCCTAAATACTCAAATCTAATTCCTAAGAATTCCTAAGACCCCGTGCTTCAGATGTGTTCAGGGGATATGCTCTTTCTATGGTTCCGGGCGCCCGACTTTCTTGTCCTTGCTTGGGTTTGGTGTTTAAAGCTTACGGCATTACCCCGGGCCCATGATGTGAACGAGACCCCGATGCAGCAGGAACGAGCTTGCCAACGAGTACAAGCACAACTTGTTCTACATCATGAGGGATGCGCCGCAGGGCAGGGGAAAGAGGGAATCTCTGAGAGGGGGTTCGGGGAGCGGGGGCCCTAAACCCTAAACCCTAAACCCTAAACCCTAAACCCTAAACCCTAAACCCTAAACCCTAAACCCTAAACCCTAAACCCTAAACCCTAAACCCTAAACCCTAAACCCTAAACCCTAAACCCTAAACCCTAAACCCTAAACCGCTCTCATCCGAAGCCCCCCTAAACCAATCTGAGCCGCGCTTTAAGATGTTGGACTCTTCGAACCCTTGACACGCCATGTAGAATTTTGAGAATTTTCGTTCTTTTTCGTGGCATATATATATATATATATGCTCACACCCCCCCCCCATGACCCACCGTGAGGCCGTGTCGGAGTAAGAAATCCATATGTAGTCATAGGACAGGCACGGACCTCGGGTGTGGTCATGGTGGGGGATGTGTCTGTGCGTTGTGTGTTATAAGTGAGTTTAATAACTCGATGAGTGGTATCATGCTATGAGTTTGAACCACATGGAGGTCGAAACACAGCAATTGTGGCACAATCCTGTTTGTCGTCCCTTGTCTCTCATCGCTTCGCAGTGACCATGTCGGGAGAATGGGTCTCCGGGGAAGTAAGTCTCGACGATGTCAAAGAAGTTGTGGAGAATCTCCTGTTGTACCCTTCCGACGTCCACTCCTTTCATGAAGGGCAGCCCGGGCCCTTGACACTGGCAGACTTGCCAACCCTGGACTTCCCTACCAGTGGCGTCGTCAAATGCTTCATGGATTGGGTTCCCGAGGTGCCCGGCAACATCCCATATGCTCAAATCAAAGAATGCTTGCAAAGCAAGGCCTACAAGGAGCTTCCGGCCCCTTTCGGCCTGAGTCAAGATGTCGCCACACCCTTCAAGCTAGACATGGCAATCCTTCCCCAGCAGAATGGCAACCACACGGTCGTCAAGATGTTTCACCTCAGTAAGCTCGTCAAAGTAAAAGCGGCCGACGCCATGTGCTACGGGAAGCCTTACATGTTCAACTGGCATGGAGAGGTGCGAGTCATGAAGAAATGCATCCAATTCATGTTCGAGAGGCTGGGCGGGTTCCAGTGCAGGCAACACTCCCTCCGACCTGCTGAGGAAGGCAAACCAGAGGCCGAGAGAACACAGGAGGAATGGGACTTCGGGTTCGATTTCATAGAGAAACAGGGCCCACGGGACCACACACGCAATCGACAACTCCGCTGGGTTACCATCCAAACTACTTCGAAGGACTCGCCCATCTACCGCTGGCATCCTACTTTGGTAGAGAAGTCCCTGCGAAACCTGAGCATGGATGGGGTTCTGGCTCAGGTTCACACAGAGTGGCCTCTCACACTCTATGACTTGGATGTGAGAGTTCTCAGAGCCCTGGCGCCCTTGTTCATATCTGTGTCGGAAAAGGCAGACGCCTGTCGCAAGATGCATCGCTATGGCACTTTCTCGATACCACATCAGGCGGATAGGGAAGACAGGAGAGATCGAGCCCTCGTTTCGTCAAGCGTGCGAGTTTGACTTCTTCAGGGGACAGGAGGGGTCTGATTCTCGTCTGCTTTCAGATACCATGTTGTTGTAACGATTATTACATGTTAAACAATATACACGAAATTGTATTCGTTACAAAGATACAAATCCTCAGTTGCTTCGGCCGGACATCTTTGACGACGGTACCTTGAGTGAGCAGCCCTTCAAAAAGGTGAAAGCCTTCACCGACGTGGGAAACATAGAGGCTGTGAAACTAACCTGTTTTGCAGCGCGTACAGTGTGTGTACCTAGCGTTTTGTACAGCTTTTGATGCAACCCCTTGACCGCAGGGGCCCCTTGGACCAAGCCTACGGCTTAGCGGAAAAGTGACTAGTCTTCGCACTGGTAGCGGAGCTCTCGGTTAAGAGAACCAGAGCTCGAGCCCGATAGGACGCCCCTGCGCGGGCGTGTGGTCGCCATGGCTAGTGGATCGCTGGCTTACCGACCACACCAGGATCTGGGCACAGACCTGACGAAGTTCGGCTTCCTAGTCTATGCCGGAACCGTTCGTGATTTTCACGAATGGGAGTTCCGAGCTATGACAAGATGGAAGCAGACCAAGGTCGAGGATAGACCCGACCTTGCGTCAAAGTTTCTCGACTCCTTAAGGAGCGAGGCTTACATCGTCGCAGAGGATTTGGGTACTGATGTTTTGTTTTCTAGTCAAAATATCCCCAGCGTGATCGAGGCGATGCGTGAGCGCCTGTTTCCTTTGGCAGAACAAGAGACAAAGGAACTTTACAGATTGGGAACCCAAGTCGGCGGCATGTTGTCGCGGCAACCGGGCGAGCCGATGATCTCATACATCGACAGACGCAAGAGATGGCTACGCAAACTCCAGCAATTAGACAAAGCCCTTCACATAAGTGAAGCCGTGCTGACGGATCTGTTGTTGGATAATAGCGGGCTCAACCGGCAAGAGCGACTCATGGTGCTGACCTCGATGTCCGGCAGCACAGCAACCAAAGATGCTGAGACATCGTTGATCCGCATGCATAGTCGTATCCACACGTTGGAACGAAGGCAGCCGTCCGCCAAAGGCGGGACTGGCAAAGGAAAGGGTCATTCCAATAAGGGAGACCGAGGCAAAGGGAAAGGATACGGAAAGGGATCCCAGAAGGGGACCGCCTACTCGTACCTTTCGGCCGTGGAAGACCTCTTCGACCATCCCGACGCTGAAGAAGACGACGAAGGAACAGCTTACCTGGCCGGGCAGGGAGGTCAGGACGGTGAGAACTACGACTGGGCGTATCACGGTAGCGAAGGTACCGTGTACGACAAAGACGACGACACCGAGTTGGTGGCTCAGACAGCGGATGCATCCTTAAGGGATGTAGAGCTCGATGTTTTCACCGCCTTCATCAGCGCCGAGGGTTTCGATGAGGCAGACAAGGAAGCCTTGGCATTCCTCGCAGACACTGTGCAGTGCGAGACCGTGGCGTTTATGGCACGGGCCAAGGCGCGAGGAAAGGGAAAATCCGTGATGCAAGGAAAGGCACATGGGTACAGGCCGCGTTCTACTGGTCTCACCGTTGAAGACAGGAGACGGAAACTCCATGAGATTAAACTCAGGAGTACGTGTAAAACATGCGGCAGAAAAGGGCACTGGGCAGGCGACAAAGAATGCCCAGGCCCAGGAAAGGGCGCAGCAAAGCCTGCAGTGGCACACCTTGCCCAGGCTAGTCGTGTGATGGATAAATCCACACAGACCTGCGACCTTAGCGCCTCGAGCCCTAGCGAGAGCGACAGCGAGAGTCACAGCTTTGACCCAGAGCCAACAGCAAACTACGTCAGCTTGGGTCAGGACTCTGAGACAGAGCCTGCGGCGTACATGGGTTTCTTCGACAAGGGTGATCTTGAAGAATCCGACGAAGAGCTCATGGACGATTTTGCGTCGCAAGGCGCTCCCTCCGCGGAATGGGATACCATAGAGTACCCAGAGGGCAGTGATCAGACGTTTCGGTTCGGGATGCACAAAGGGAGCACCTACATTGAGGTCTTGCAGAACCACCCAGACTACTACCACTGGGGCCTCAAGGAGAAAGAGCCGAGTACCATGCTAGAAGCATGGCTTATCTGGGTGTATCGCAACTTTGAGGTTCCGCCAGTCGGCGGAGGAAGGGCTGCGCTCAGAGCGGTCACGTTGCCAGTGGAGGCCGACTCGCTCCAGAAGGCTCGGAAGGAGGTGACCCTTGAAAGGGCACCTAAGAGCAAACTCGGGTTGTTGAAAGCGGATCCTAAGGGACCGTGTGTTGGTGGCTGTCCCGCACACGCCCTGAACAAAGCCGGCAGCAACGCGCACGTCATAAAGACTACATGCATGTTGTGCGGCAATAGGACTTCAACCCCGAGACCAAACCCAGTACCGAAGAACGACCCGCGCACGTGTCTTCACGAGCGCATCGACAACCGAAACAGCACGAGATCGGTACACCGCTCCTTTTGTTTGGATTGTTGCACTGTAGTAGAAGAGATCCCGCAGAAGCTCTTCAAAGAGCAGAAGGGACTCGCAGAGCAGGTGCAGCAGTCTCCACTTAAGGTACAGAACCTCACGAGGAGGCAGCTGGAAGAATACAACTTTACGAAGTTTGAGGCAGGTGAGGTGGTAAAGAAGTTCTTCAAGCACATGGACAAGTTTTTGTTGAAAGTTGACCAAGTCAGTTCAACCGAGTTGTCTAGTTTCCTTGAAGATGCGATGGACCAGGTTGTAGAGCAGACGAAGTTTCGCATGGGACATGATAGGTTTTCTGACGCAGCTAGGTCTAGTCAGGAAGTAGAGCCCCCACCTTTGCCCACGTTTTCTCCTGTGCGTAGAGAGCGTAGGAGTTCCCAGCCTCGTGAGCCTGAGACGCCCGCTCCCGCTGCCGCTGGCTCAAGGGCGCTAGCGCGTTTGGAGATGACGCCGCCCAGCAGTGGAAAGGGGCGCGGCGCCAGGAACAAAGCCGCCTGGATGGCGGTCGGAGAAGGTGATCCCGAAGGGGACACCAAGCTCAGCCTCGCAGCCATGGTGGGGCAGCTGCAAGGCGATGATCTCGAAGGAGACATCAGCCCAAAGAGTGTGCAGAGCTCAGACAGCGAGCTTGCACCCCTGGACAAGGAGATCGCTGAGCCGCGACTCCAACTCGTGGATCCTTTAGAGGACCACGACCGCATATGGGTCATGTTGGATGAAGGATGCAATACAACTTGCCATGGGACGAGATGGAGGGCTCACACCTCAAAGGTCCTGGCAAAGTACGGGTTGCAGTTCATCAGCGTGCGCTCGAGCGGAACAAGCTTCAAAGGCATAGGAGCGGCCCGAGCGACGGGAAAATATGCAATGCCTTTCGCGCTTTGCATTATGCCTGAAAGTGGAGGCCGCCGCAGGAGCACTCGTTTGCAGGGAGAGCTTTCCAGCGTGGAGTTGAACTCCCCGGACGTGCTCTGTCTCTTGTCCTTACAAGATCAGGTACAACTTGGCCTTATCAAAGACTTGAGGCGCGGCGAGTGCCGTGTCTCGGGCTACGCCGGGACCCTGCCTTTGGCGCGGCACTCAAAGACAGGTCTCCTCCTCCTGTGCGTTAGCCAGTTTGGGAAGAACGTCACAGAGAGGCACCGCAAGTTTGCGGTAAGTCCTGAGGTGATCCCTAAGAGGACACCGAAAAGGGACAAGCGCACAGTCTCGATCCCTTGTAGGGACGAGAACTCGATTCCTAATGGGAACGAGGATGGGTCAGCCTACATGTTGGGCGAGTTGGTCAAGGACACCGAGGGCCAGAAGAAGCATGTGCTGATCGCGACTCTGGGGTTGGAAAAGCTCGAGAGCTCCCACAGAGGTCGTGGGACTTACAAAGGACTTACCAAGCTCTTCAAAAGTATGACGAAAGGCCTTTCCTACGACTTCACTCTGGACAACGAGGACCACGAGGACACTCTTCTAGAAAGCCTTCGTCAGAACTTTGAGTTGCTGCGCGAGTACGAGACCAGACAGATCCTTTTCTTGGACTGTCGTAATATGAATGACCCGGGCAAGGACAAGAGTCTCCGGGATCATAAGGGCACGTACCCAAAGAACCTCCAGGCCATGATTCTCGACCCTAAGCAAAAGCACAAGTGGTTGGCTTTTGCGAAGGAGGTCGTGCCTGCAGTCCACAAGCTTATCCAGGACAACGAGAAGTGCGTGATCTTCATGTTTTGCAAATCGGGCAGACACAGGTCTGTCTCAAATGCAAAACTGTTTTACGATCTCATAAAGGAGACGTATGAAGTGAGCACGGAACTTCTTCACCTGTGCGACGGACCCAACTGGAAATGGCTTTGTGGCAACTGCAAGGAATGCAGCTGGGAGGAAGAGTCTGCTCGCGAGGTGGCAGAACAGGTGACGGATGCCGTCAGGGAGCACTGGTACGACTTCGTGCCCAAGGTCTGGGTGCGAAAGGATCGCCAGCGTCGCCTTGGTGACGACGGCGTCGTGGTCGAGGAGCCGATCCCTCCGGGGACAGCTCAGGTAACAGCTGCGGGATCAAGCAGTGACCCGCCAAGGCCTGGCACGGCTCCAAAGTCGAGGGCTGCGCCTGGAGGCGCACAGGACGACGAGGACCACGACGACGCTGATCCCAACGGAACGGCAGCCGACTCCCAGCAGACGGCAGCCCAGGACACCTTCTCTGTCGACACGCCAAATGAAGTAAGTGTTCCGGTCCATGACCTGCGCCCAGAGCTGGAAGGACTAGATGACAAGGCCATGGAAAAGGCATGTTTTCTGTTTCTTTCTAGGGTTTATAGTGTCTTCAACCCAGCGAAGCTCACCGAAGTCACTACCCTCATGGCCAAGTACACGGACCACACTTCACTCATCTGTGCTGTCGCTGCAAAGTACTTGGAGTGCGAGCCAGCAAGGGCATTGTTGGTGTCGCTGGTGGAAGATATCCGATCCGGCAAACGGACGGAGAAAGAGTGGGACACCGACCTGGAGCTGGCGAACAGAAGCCTGGACCTGGCGATCCTTCAGCTGGACGAGGACAAGGCCGCAGCAAGACCCGGCACAGAAGCAGCTGGAGGGACGACCGCTCAGGCGGCGGACCCACGAGAGCAACGCGACAGGACCCGATCGGCACAGCCCGACAGGCGAGGTGGCAAAGGAAAAGAGAAGGGTAAAAAGGGCGGCGGGAAAGGCGATCCCCCGCGTGGGCCGCAAACCCACACACAGTCGGACCCTGCAAGCACCGCGCATGCAGAGGTCCGGCACGATCTCATCGCCATGGAGCAAAATCCAAACCACCCTTCGACTTTGACGGATGCCTACCTGTCGCAGATCATCGCCGGCCACAAACGTCATGGCGAGGTGGCGTTCAAGGCGTGGCTCCAGCCTGGTGGCAGACACGCAGGCGGCCCACCAGTGCGAGTATCTTTCAGAGCTTGGGCGGCCAACTCGTGGGAAAAGGTGCCCAACGAGCTCCAGAGATACAAGAAGCATGTGGCGATTCAATGGACGTCAGACGGCGCGTGGGAATGGCGCGAAAACGACGAGCCTACCCACAGCTGGACGTACTTTGGGGACCGATGGGACCAGCGCCCACGGCACATGCTGGTGTTCATGGTCCCGCCACGTGGTGGAAGCGCCTTCTACGTTGGTGGCCAGCTTCCGGATCTCTACGCAAGCGACTTGAAGGTGATGAAGAAAGAGACCGGAAAGATGTTTGAGGATTCCTCCAGGAACCTCAACACGCACGACGACCTGCTGATGCAGGCTTTGGGACTACCGTCAGTGACGATCACGGGCGATCCGCCCACGATCTTTGTCCTGGCAAACTCGGAGTTCCAGCCCGGATCCCTTGAAAGGACCGGCGCCCGTGTGATCGTGCGACACCCTGGGTACAGGATGATCCTCTTGGAGGACATCGGATGGCAGAAGCAAATCTCTAAGGAGATTGCAAAGATCCGTCCCGACCTCCTGCTTTTGGTGTACAGCTTGGAAGACCAGGTAGGCCTTAGCACGCCGGCACAGACCTGGCTCCAGTCTCTTTCCGCGTACACAAAAGAAGTGCTTGTTCTCGACAGTTTGGGGAGTGTTAGGTGGAACTTGTGGTTTGAGAACAGTGTGGAGGGAACTGAGAGAGAGTTTCAGCTGTTTCAGTGCAGGGGTGACCTGTGTGTAGGGACGTTTTCGCAGGCAATAGGTGAGGTCATGACAAGTTGGGCAAACAGTGACCATGACATTCACTATTCACCTGTGAGCATCGACACAGTAGGCACACATGTAGGTTTTGCCGAAACCTTGATACTTGTGTTGCAGGAAGGCTGTGTAGAGGACCATGTTGCTGAAGCATTTCCTGTTGAGGCAAGGCAGGATGAAGTCGAGCAATCTGGTACTCTAGATGCTATTGTGGATCCCAGAGATAACAGGACCACATTCATGGATGAGTCGGAAATCGCCGAAGAAGCAGACATCTTAGACACGTTGCCTTTAGCAGGGTTTCCCAAAGAAGAGTCCGAGAGGAGAAAGGCATGGTCTAAGGTGCCGAGGCGTGTTCGCTTGGGGATCAGGAGGTTGCACACCATGATGAACCACAAACCTAAAGAAGTACTGGTTCAAGTGCTTCGAGGGGCAGGTGCTTCTGAGGAACTGGTGAACGCAGCTAAGATCTTCAAGTGTGAGTCCTGCAGGGTTAGCGAAGAAAATGTTCGCACACACCCTGTGTCAGCCCCACCACCTTACGAGTTCAACCACACAGTTTCCATAGACGTGCTGGAGACTGCGGATGCAACAGGAGCAAGGTTTAGCTGGCTGAACATTATAGATGTCGGCACAAGCTATCAAGTTGTGACCTTGGTCCGCGTTGGAGGCGGACAGCCGAGCTCAGCAAAGTGTTTGCAGAAGTTTATGCAGCACTGGGTTTCCCCTTTTGGGTGGCCCAAGATAGTCTCCCACGACAGGGGGCTACACAACAGAGGTGCGTTCGCGCACGGGCTGAGCAGCCACGGAGTCCAGATCCGCCAAGCCGGACTGGAATCACCAGAGCACATTGGGAAGTGCGAAAGACATGGAGGCATCATAAAACGAGCCTTTAAACGTTTGGTCAAGGATCACAGCGTTGCAGGCAAAGATGATGTCAAAGTGGCGATGCTTGAGGCACAGGTGGCAAAGAACGAGTTCATGCGTGTCGGAGGTTTTAGCCCCACTCAGTGGGTGCTTGGACGCCTACCCAGAGGAGTAGGACACGTTTTGGACGAGGAAGAGCTAGGTCAGCTTGGGGTTCTTTCTGGAAGGCTAGATGCCACTACAGCGTTCGGTCGACAGGCCGAGTTCAGGCACACAGCCAGGAAGGCCTTCGTGCACGAAGACTGCAGCCGCCGAGTCAGGAAGACTGTCCTGAGGAAGTCGGCGCCTCTTCCAGGAAGGTACCAGGCGGGAGACCTGGTATGTTACAGGATCTCGAGGAATGAACACTCAGGTGTCTCCACCTGGAGCACGGTGAGCAAGATCATCGGATTTGACAACAAGACTGTTTGGGTCGTTCACCAAGGAGTTCCTGTAGCTACAAGTTTGGCTCGACTCAGACCGTGTACTTCGGCTGAGGTCCTGGCGTTTCAGGTACTTAACCGGGGCAACATACAGTACGAGCACACGGAAGTTGAGCGTGAGCAGCAAAAGTACATTGATGCCACCGGGGACGATCTAGTACGAGACGACCCAGAAGAGCCACCGGACGGAGGAGTAGGAATAAGTTCTCCGATCCGAATGGATGCAGAGGCAGATCCCCCAGAAACCGAGACGGTTGCGCCAGAACGAGTCGTTAGAAGGAGAGTTGGAGCGACACGTGAAGAGTCACGGGCCGTGACCATGGAAGAGCCAGAAAATGAGCAGGTGGATCCTACAAGAGGAATCCAAGAGCCGATGGCTGAGGACACGGCAGTTGATGCCGATGTCGAAGCAGAAGCCACGGAGAGCTCAGCACTTCTCCTGAGAGCTTACGCGAGCCACTTCTGGACGAAGGAAGAGAAGACCGTTTGGAAGTCACTCCCCGGGGAGAAGGAGTACGAGGCCTTACGGGTTTTCTTTTCGGACCGTGTTGAAGCCGACAAACAGGTTTTGCAGTGGCGCAAGCGCCGCAAGAACTTTACGTCCAAGAAGCAAAAGGAGAAGCACGGGAAGATCCTAATGTACCACAAGTGCCCTGAGGACGTTCAAAAGGAGCTGGACAAGAGCAGAGCGAAGGAATGGGCAAAGTGGCAGGACTTCAGTGCGGCGATCATTTTAGATGACGCTCAGTATGACGAGTTGATCCGTGAAGGACATCAAGTCATACCTACCCAGTGGGTAGAGTTGGACAAGAACCACAACAAGAGGTTACTTGATCCTACGGTAGAACCCAACTACAAGAGTAGATTGGTAGTTCGGGGTGATCTTGAGAAGGGAGATCCTAGGAGTGATAGCCCTACTGCTAGCATAGAAGCTCAGAACTTAGTGTTTTCTTTTGCGGCTTCTAGGAAGGTCAAGATTAAATCCCTTGACGTGACAAACGCCTACTTTCAAGGCGAAGAGATAGATAGAGTACTTCTACTATCTCAGCCTAAGGGAGGACTCCCTGGGCTCAAGCCCCACCAGCATATGCTGGCGAGAGCACCCATCTACGGCAGCACCGACGGCGGTAGAAAGTTTTGGAAAAGGCTAAGGAACTACCTTAAGGGTAAGGGACTACGTGAGAACCACATCTACCGCGCTCTGTACAGTTACACAGATGCCGATGGAGTTGTACAGTTGCTCTTGACGTCCCATGTGGACGATCTACTATGGGCTTGTGATCCGTCATGTGATTGGATCATGAACGATCTCATTGAGACGTTCAAGTGTGGAAAGGTTGAAACCGGGAGCTTCAGGTACTGCGGGAAGGAGATAGCTCAAGACGAGGACTTTAATATTCATGTGACCTGCAGCGAGACTACAAGGAACGTGAGCAAGATTCACGTGGACAAGAGGAGGCACCCGGGAGATCCTTTAACGGACTCTGACAAGACGCAGATGAAGAGCGTCGCTGGTTCCCTGGCTTGGGTTTGCAGGCAATGCAGACCGGACCTGAGCTATAGGGTATCCAAGATCCAGTCAGCTTCTAGCAACGGTACCGTCGCGGACATCAAGGATGCCAACAAAGCGGTCGAGTATGCTATTAGCACGTACGACAGGGGACTTGTTTTCAAGTCTGGTCTGTTAGACTGGAAGACGCCAGGTGCTCTGATGAGTCTGGTGATCACAGACGCTTCGCACGCAAATGAGTCAGAGGAGATGATCATAAATGAAATGACATCTGTGGAAGGACATCGGAGCCAAGGAGCTAGGATGGTGTTTCTTACTGACGGCGCCCTGTGGAATGGGGACAAGGGTAGCATTCATCCCATCTTGTGGGCGAGCAACCTCGTTCGAAGGGTGTGTCGTTCCACCATTCAGGCAGAAGCCTACACACTTCAAGCAGGTGTGGAGGATGGTGACGTGCTAAGAGCAGCTGTCACTGACATCTTCGGATGCCTCGATATGAAAAGATGGGAGGCTACGTCGGCCAAGTTTGTGAAGCAGATCTGGATGACAGACTGTAAAAGTCTAGAACTGACGCTTTCGAACCCGAAGTGCAACAAGCACTCGGACAAGAGGTTGAGCATCGAGATCGCGTCTCTCAGACAGGAGCTTTGGCGCAAAGCTGGCGAAAAAGCAGGTGATCCGTTTTACGACGACTACAAGCCAGCAGATGATCAGTTAACTGACATCGTCAGATGGATTGACACTGACGTGATGATCGCTGATCCATTGACTAAAGTCATGGAGCCTACCAAGTTGGTTGAGGCCCTGAAGACTAACACACTCGACGTAGAGCAGCCGCTCGAGAGTGTCGTAAAGAAGCGAGCCAAGCAGATTCAGAGGCGGTCGACGAAGAAGGAAAAGGACAGCGAGCAAGGCCGCTGATCCTACAGCACGAAGTCTCACCACACTGACGCTGTAAGAGTCACGGGTGTGAAACTAACCTGTTTTGCAGCGCGTACAGTGTGTGTACCTAGCGTTTTGTACAGCTTTTGATGCAACCCCTTGACCGCAGGGGCCCCTTGGACCAAGCCTACGGCTTAGCGGAAAAGTGACTAGTCTTCGCAGAGGCCATGTCAAAGGAGCGATGGGGCCAGCCACGGATTTACTGTGTGAACGAGTACGATCCGAAGGCAGAGCCCGTCAACGATCTTCCCATCCTTGCCCAGCGTCAAGGCGCCATCTCATACATCAAACATGAGGACTTTCTCGAGATGCTGGATCCGTCCTGGTATCTGAAGGACAAGTCTGTCGCCAATGTGCTTGCTGTTCTCAAACGTACCAATGTCATCTTGAACACGAAAACCTTCTTGTATGTCCGGCCTGCCGGCGAAGAGGAAGTCCCCGTTCTTCGCATTCCACTCGATGACAAAACCGACTTGCTCCACAGCGAGTCTCGTGCCATCTACGATCGTCATCGCAAGGGTGGGACCGACCTCCCCAGTGATTTCGATGAGAAGGTGGCGTGTTTCATGCTTTCTGCAAGGTGTGTGTTTGTGTGATTTTACAAAATATTGCACAACTTTTAAATCTGAGGTGTGGATACATATTTTTTATATGTTTGAAACCACATTATGAAGCCAGGTAGCATGGGAAGAGGCTTGGATGGACAAGGTCATGAAGGGAGACCTCAACAACTTGAAGTACCGAGCAACCGTCGTATCCACACCTTTGTTCATGGAGCCCTCTTCCTCGCACAGAGCACCGTCCAGCAGGGACATCAATCACACTTTGCGTCAAAGCGTGAGTGGCGTGATGAGTGGCTTTCCGGAAGTAGCCTCTGCGAGTGCACGGCCTCCGCATCCACGAACACATGCCTCAAGTCCGGCCCCCTCATCTCGTACTCTGGCAACAACCAAGGCCTCGAGTCCGGTATCTCCTTTGCCCAAGAAGGTCAAAGTCGAACCCGGTGTCTTCCCGAAACTGTCAGCCATGTCTGGGGTCACAGTGAAGATTGACTCGTCGTCGGATGAGGAAGCACCGAATCTTACACAAGATCTGGAGCAGCTCATGGAAGAAACAGGAGACCAGGAAGATGAGACATGTGCTGGAGACCTAGATTTCCATGAGAAGGCAAACCAGGCAGCTGAGGAGTACGCTCACTTCATGCAGGATGCCGAGCATGCTCCCGAGCAGGGCCCGGTTTTGGACGAGAAGGATCAGGAGGAGGAGGATGGAATGGACATCGCAGAGGAGGCGGAGTGAGCCCAGTAAGACAACATAGATCTCAATTTTGAAATGGCATGAGATCTGCATCATGACAAGGATGCCGCCATTGAGGTAGGCACCGTCCAGACAAAACTTTTGTTGGACACATGGCTCAATAAGTAAGTTCTACGACCTACATGTCTTCATATTACAAGTAAAAAAAGTAGTGCAATTCTGGCAAGTGTCCGGCATGCACAAAGCCCTTCTCGTCTTGGCACACTTCATGAAGTCAAACACAGCTAGAGGGTCGGCGTCGTAACTCCTGAAGAGAAAGGGCGCAGAAAAAAGGATCGATGCTCTCAACTTCAACACCAGTCTGTGCCATTCCACTCACTGCCCACACACACACACGTGCCATGTACTGAAGTAGTATTTTTGTTCAAAGGCAGTTTTTGTATCTGTGCTGCCAGTCAACCAATGCCGAAGAGATTGAAGAAGCAATCCAACTCTCACCAGTTTTGGCCTGCACCGAAGCGAGGCAAAGCTCGGGCAGTAGCGAAGCGACCGTCCAAGAAGGTGAAGTCCACAAAGTTCATGAAGGTTCCCTACGTTCGTCATGGCACTCCAACCAAGGTAAGTCGTCCATGCAGAGAAAGGTGGGGCCGTTCTATCCAAAAGTTCACAGCCATGCGGTATCCAGCACTCACGCGTCTTCTCCAGCAAGATGGCATTCTACCAAACTGGACTGGGCAGCTATGTCCTCATTGCGGTAGTGGCAAGCTAGCCAAAGTCAAGTACTTTGCCGGGAGGAAAGCTTGGGCCCATAGGTGCCGGGCAAAGGCTTGTCATCAGTATGTTCAACCACACGACTTCCATCCAGTCTTCATCAAGGGTGCAGGCAACAGCAAGACGTCTCTCCAGCTCCAAGCCTCGGTCTTGCTGTGTGCTACAGCTGGCGTTCCACAGCATTGCGTGTCCAAGATCATGGATGTAGATGACAAAGTGGTGAGTAGGCTCTACAACAACCTTGACGCGGCTCGGTCTCGCTTTGTCGTCGCTCATGAGAAGCACATCCGATATGGGGATAGCAAACAGTGGGTCGATGTCGAGGCGGATGAGGTAGATCTGGGAAAGGGCATCATCGAGAATGAGGACAAGCCGAAACTCAACACCAAGTGGGAGCAGTGGCTCGGTCTAGTACAACGCGGCTCCCCGAAAAGTCTCCGACTCATTCGTCTTGATCCACCTCCCACAAAGGCGAGGTCGCCCGGACCAGGGCCAATTCGCAAGCGGGACTGGAAGCCAATTGGGAAACAGTTCCTCGAGGGCCGCCGCATCGTTTTACACACTGATGGTGCTAGAGCATACAAACTAAAACTCAACTTGGTCGAGCACTGCAATGTGGTGCACAAGAAGAAGAAAGTGAAAGTCGGAAAGAAAGCAGCTTGACTCGGAAGAGTGTTCGCTGACGATATACATAAGCTTAATATCCTAAACCCGCCCGACAATATTACTAGACGCGAGTTAGTCAACATAGAAATATTGTTTTGTAGTAGGACAATATGACAATGTGACAGCTCAGGTGGTGTGGAAGAAACCTCACTTCACCAAAGTGTATCGTTTGAGCCTTCCTGGCGGGAAGACACTCCGCGTCAAAAGCGGCACCCAAGTGATCGACCGATGCTGGCAGCACCTCCGGACACACTTGAAGTACACGAAGCGATCTCCAGGCAACGAAGTCATGACAAGGAAAATTCGTAGTGCTCAGTGGCTGTACTGGCAGAAGGGCCGAAGCCTGTGGACAGCAACAGGCGAGCTCATGAGGTTTCTCTGCCATTCTCTAAAAAAGATGGTTTTTTTGGTTTTTTGGTTTTGCCTCGTAAAAGATGGTTTTGCATAGAAAAACCAACTTTTCCCTCGTAAGAAGATGGTTTTCCTGAGGCAGACCAAGCCAAAACCATCTTTTTACGAGGGAAAAGTTGGTTTTTCTATGAAAAACCATCTTTTTACGAGGCAAAACCAAAAAAACCATCTTTTTGAACCCCCCCCCCCATTCTTTAAAAAAGATGGTTTTTTTGGTTTTTTGGTTTTGCCCGTGTCGGCGTCCAATCCTGTGGTCTGTGTGGGGTCTGTTTTGTCAAGAGACATCCACTGACAGTAGCAAAAAAAAAGGTCCGTGTGGGGTCTGTTTTGTCGAGATACAGCCACTGAGAGTAGCAAAAAACGGCTTAGGGCACGATCGGGTTTTAAACGGTATTTACGAGGGAAACAGATCGGGGTGGGTCATGGGGGGGGGTGTGTCCATATATATGTACATGTACGTCGGCTATTGAGTTCCTAAGCAGGGGCCTTGATAGCAGAGGACCGCCCCTGCCAGTTTTGAAGCTCTCCCCCAAGCTGAGGACCGGCAAAGCCGTCCAAGTGAACGAGTTGGAGGATGAGGAGTTCAACCAAGGCCCTAAACCCTAAACCCTAAACCCCTAGGGGCCCATTTTTCTCGAGGCGCTCAGTCTAAAAACCTTCAGAAGGTAGACACGGATGTCATTTGAGGGTTTAGGGGACTGTGGAGCTCCTTGCGTACTTCGAGGGACTTGGGGGTTTTTGAGTTTTCTTGACTTGGTGCTTCCGAAGCCGGCGGGGCTGCAATGCCGTCATGGAGATTCAGGGAGTGGTTTGGGGGTGTTAGGGTCGCCCAAGGATTCCCTTAAGATCTTCAGCCCTGGGTCGAGTTGTGCCAAGAACACCTCGAATTCAATGCGCTCTTCTCGCTGTCGCCTTAAAGGTGCCGTGGCCTTCAGCCTTTCCGCTCGTTTCATTGGTCAACGTACGTTGTGCCGTGCAGCGACATCTCGCCAGAGCTCGGGGACGCTGCGAGTTCCACCTGTGCTGCAAGAGCCTTTCCAAGCCTGCAACCTTTGCGGCCACCACTGCAGCCAGCACCCTGAGGAGTCGATCCCTGAACCTGAAACTCTCAACCCTAAACCAGGCTCGCGTCATCTCACGCCTTAGCACCTGACTCGCAGGACTCTATTTTGGAGCTTTTTGTAAAGAATTGCCCAAAAAGCCGTGTTTAAGACGGCCCAAGACAGGAGAGAAGCGCAACCAAAACCGTAGTTGATCCGGAGCCAGGGAGGTCCAAGGGAGTGGCAGTAGGGAAAGCTGGTGGGAGCTAGGTACCGTAATAAGCGAGTAACGATGATGACGAGGAGATTTTTCGGTTTGTTTGTTTTTACCTGTCCTGATTTTGTCAAGCAACAATAGGTCGCGCACCAGTCCATAAGCTCCACCCTCAACCAACGCTCCCTCGCACGAAAGTCGCTGCCAGGGTGACAAGTTTCCTGCTTTGGGCACTGAGTCTTTAAGTAACCCATTGTGCCCCAAAGCCGCCGCCCATCCATCCCGGAAGCCCAGTCAGTCAGTTCAGGAAAGCCCTAAAAGCACTCGACTTGGAGGTTCATGGTACTTATTAAGCATTTATAACTGTACTTACAACTGTACTTATAACCATATTAGAGCACTTAGGGGGCTTATAAGTGGGTTATAAGTACAGTTAGAGTTCTTCATAAGTACCACGAACCGCCAAGTACTTCCTTATGTCTGCATGGGGGCTTTTCTCGGCAGGCATGGACAACGACAAGTTCGAATACGACCCCTCCCTGATCCTTGGAGCTTTGTGAGCTGGGTTTAGGGTTTAGGGTTTGGGGTTTAGGGTTTAGGGTTTGGGGTTTGGGGTTTCGGGTTTAGGGTTTAGGGTAACCCGGGTTTTGAAGTGTTGGGCGTGGCAGGTTTGGGGGGTCTGAGGGCTGTCGCAAAACCGAGGGTGCTTCCGTGACTTGAACCCTTTACCACATAGACCGCCTAAAGCCCAGATCGAGAGCGTTCAGGCAAGTTTGGGTTCACCAGCGAGAGGTGCCCTGACCTTAAGAACCCATGACCCCCAACTTGTTGAGAATCCCTAACCCCCCCCAAATTGAACCCTAAAACTAAAACACCGGGATTGTGGGTACAGAGCTTCATGGCTACTAAACCCTGCTTGGACGTTCATGGGTCGTTATAAGTACCTAGGGTACATTTGACCCCACACTCATAGCTACCCATGACCCTCCAAGTAGCCCCCTGAACCAGGAACGCCTTTGATCGTGGCTGGGTGTCCAATTGCATCAACTTCTGGTGTGTTCTGCCCTCAGATGCCCTCAGATGCCATGCCTCCTTTGAATAAAGAAGAGTGCCTTAAGTAAAGAACGGCCCTTACTTGAAGGGATAGTTCCTTAAGTTAGGGGGACATGGGATCTGAGAGCTGGTTTAATTTCTGAGGTTTGGTTGGTTTCAGGAGCTTGGTTCGAGGGCTCATGGGCGTAAGGGTCGGACTGATCCCGAGATGTTCTGGTGGTATGGCGGTACAGCGGTGGGAAGTGTAGGAGGCTTCTTTTTTCAGCTTCAATGATTCAATGCAGCTTTTCCGGGGGCCTGGCTCAACCATATTCTTCATAGTCCTAGATCCCGAAAGCTCAAGTCGTCAAAACCACCTGTAGCCTGAGGTGCCGCGATGGCCTTCGAACCAACTGGGCGAGTTCTGAAAACGGGGCTTGGAGCCTGGGTGGTGCAGATGTAAAGTAGGGGGTTACCGGAAAATTCGGGGTTCAAGGCCCTACACACTCTGAGCTCTGAACGCAAAAGGCCCTTGGCCGCAGTCTCAGAGCTCTCCGCTTCAGGGGTCGGCGCCGATCTCCGTAGATTGATTCGGACCGCTTTGCTGCGCAAAACAGCCTCGCGCGATCACGAAAGCTCTCTTCCGGTTGCAGATTTCAAGGTGACGCCTGACGGTCTCAGACGGTGTCCGGAGATGAATGTCAAGGGGTTTAGGGTTTAGGCTTAAGGGTTTAGGGTTTAGGGGGCCCTAAACGGAGTGTGAAACTTGATTGATGCAGTAACCCCCGCCTTGCTTCAGCCGTGGCTCCTAGGATGTCCGCCCGTATCAACATGCGGGGGAAGACATTTTCAGTACCCAAGAACGCCTACACCCATCAGCAGAAAGGCAAGAACCTTCCGCAAGGACCTTACGAACTGCACAAGCGACCCGTGCTGTTTGGAGCCTCTCCGGGTTGCTCTGCAACCCGTTACTCAGCCTAAGGGGTTTGTTTAGGGGGGTGCTTAAAGGTACTTACTTTGGAGGCCTTTAAATATAAGGGGTGCTTTTAAGGGCCTCCTGTAACGGGGTGTCTCGCAATTTCTAGGGGCTTCGAAGGAGCCTGAAGAAGGCTTCAAGAGGCCATGGCTGGCCAGGGCCGCCTCCAAGGGCGCCGGGGCGGGACGCTGCTGGGTCTTGGGCCCAGGCTTGGGTTGAAGGTCTTGGAGGTTCAGGGGGGTACTTGTTAATGATAACTCTACTTCTAACCCACTTATAAGCCCCTGAAGGGGGCCTAAGATGGAAATAATTGGGCTATAGGTGCAGTTCTTATTGGGTTAATAAGTACCATGAACCTCCAAGCTTGGGTTTGGGGAAGGTTCGTGGCTTTGGCCTGGTCAAAGCCGCGACATCGAAAAGCCTGAATCAGCTCCTCATGAAATCTTGAAAGCTGCCTTTAAGCCCCCAAGCTCCAAACCCTAAACCCTCCTCACTAGAACGCCCCGAACCTTTCAATCAATTGAATCCTCAACCCTGAGCCTTCCTCCAACCCTTGTGCACTTCATCCGGCAGCCCAGGCTGTTCTCTGATCGCGCTCCTGGTCACCGTGGCGGCCTGGCTCTTCTCGGCACACGGAGGCCTCCGGGTTTGGGGTTTAGGTTTTTTAGGGTTAGGGTTTAGGTTTTTTAGGGTTAGGGTTTAAGGGTTAGGGCTAGGGTTTAGGGTTTAGGGTTTAGGGTTGGGGGGTTCTCAGGGTGCCCCGGGTGTCGGGTCCATGTGCCCATTGCAGGCGAAGCCGAAAGCTTTGTCCGGGGCCCTGTAGAGCTGGGCGCGGAGCATCCTGACGGCACTGGTGTCCTCAACGGCATTGCTAGCATGCCCTACCGACTTTCCAAGCCCTAAAGCCCCAAAGCCCCAAAGCCCCAAAGCCCCAAAGCCCTAAAGCCCTAAAGCCCTAAAGCCCTAAAACCCTAAAACCCTAAAACCCTAAAACCCTAAACCCTCAACCCTAAAACCCTAAACCCTAAACCTCCCTCTACGCCATCTTGCAGAGCTTCGAAGCTTGGAAGCCTCCTCCTCGACCCGGAGGGGGGGGGGGTGGGCCGCCAACTCGAAGGCTGAGGCTCTGACTCCGTCCTGCTCTCACATCCCCAAGGGGTCTAGGGTTCAGGGTTCAGGGTTTAGGGTTTAGGGTTTTAGGGTTCAGGGCTTTAGGGTTTTAGGGTTTAGGGTTCAGGGTTTAGGGTTTAGTGTTGAGGGCCCCAGACCCGAGGCCTTAAGACTCAGAAGCCCACAGCGTCTCAGGAAGCGCCCGGCAGCTGAGACTTTGCACCCCTGCCTCGCGCACGTCCAAGCCCATACCCTAAACCCTGAACCCTAGACCCCAAAACTCTAGTCCCTAGGGTTTCGTATGGTTAGGGTTGAGGGTTTAACCCTCAACCCTAACCATACGAAACCCTGAGCTCTCAACGCCGCAGCCAAGGTCGCGGAGCCCGAGCCTGGGCGCCGCAGCCAGCCAGGAGGACAGCGAAGCCGCCCTGAGGCCGGCATCTTGGTCGGGGAGCTCCCGCTTTCCCGTGCTTTTGACAAATGGGGTTTAGGGTTTAGGGTTTAGGGGTTTAGGGTTTGGGGGTTTAGGGTTTCGGGTTTAGGGTGTCCCGGGGAACCCTCTGTTTTAGGGTTGCGGTTCGACTGGTGTGCGTGCCAATGGGTGGGGTTCATGACTTGGGGCGGGTGCCTGCGGGGTGGGAGGGGTGTGGAGGGCTAGCAAAGTACTTGTGCATTTGCTGGGGCATCATAAGGACGAGGAGCCCTGCATCCGAACTACTGACGGCCCTTGCACTCCAGGCCGAAAGAACACCAAACACAAGGCCACTATCTCGACCGCCCATCTGAATTTCAGCCCGCAACACCTGGCGGAAAGCCGACGGGAACCTTTAAGCCCTGCTTGAAGGCTCTTGTTTGGTACTTTTGCGTGGAGTAGCATCGCTGTATTCTGTCTTGACAACCCCAGTTGAGGTAGCTACAACCCCTAGTTCTGACTACCCATGAGCCTCCAACCCCAACAGCCCAAAAGCCCCGCAAGCCGCCCAAACCCAAGGGAGCGCGTGGCCCAGCTTGAGCGCAAGCTGGCCGAGAAGCTGCTGGATCCTCCCGAGGAGGAGCAGGCAGCTCCAGCTCCTGGGGCGGGTTTGGGTTTCGGGCTTTTGGGGGGGTTGCTGAAATCTCAAAAAACTGTCGTCTCTGCGCTTTGTGTGTGAGCGTTGTGTGCAATTTGAGTCCCAGAGGTCGCAGGCTCTGAGGGGCTTTAGGATGTTGAGTGCGGCTTCTCGAGTCGCAAAATCAAAGCCTTGAAGCCTGCCGCAAAACAACAGCTGGCTTCAAGGTTCAAGGGCCCCCCGTTACAAAGGCCATGTTTCAGGGGGCTATGTAGTTTGTATGCGCGGTATTTTGGGCTTTCAGGGTATCTTCTGCAGGGTCTGGATTCAAGGGTGTAGCAGGCCTGCGGGGAGTTTAGATAGATTTAGATAGGGCTTAGAGGTTTTTTGTTTGAGAGTTTAGGGTGGTAGTTTTCAGTCTTTGGAGTTGTCTCAAACTGGCTTCTCCACTAAAATCTGGTGCCTAAACTCCCCCAACCCCTAGACCCGAAATCCTTAACCCCGAAAACCCTGAGCCCCGAACCCACCCTAAACTCTGTCGGGAGTAACCTATCTATCTATCTATAGATATATATATATATATATATCGATATCGTAGAGCTTTAAACCAGATTGGTCACCCAGGCCAAGCTTAGCGCAGGTAAACGCAAATCCCTGCGCTCGCTTTGAACCCTACCTAGAGTAACGCGGTGCATTGGAATGAAGCTAGATCGTATACTATACGCGCTAGCTAAGTATATAATTTGTATAATGCAGTAAATACAAATCTTTTGACAACAAAACCTCTGAGGCCCCAGCCCATCCCAGCCCTGAAAAATTCCCCCCCCGCCCCCCCCACCCACAATACTCTAGCCCGCTATACCCTAAACTTTTAGGGGCTTCGCTCTTGTGCGCCAGACGGTGTGTAAGTAAAGGGAAAGTTTGCCCAATGACTTCAATTCAGGCCAGCAACTGAGGGCCGGCCCTTTGGGCCTTTTTGCTTTGGGGCCTCCTGGGAGGTTTTGGGCTTCGGGGCTTTTTCTTCGGGGTCCCGGGGCGCCCGCCTCCCCCGTGCTTGTTGGGGGCAGTTGACAGTAGTTGACAGCTTTTTATGAAACTTTCAGCGAATCGTTTTTGGGGAGACCCCTTGTACCCCGAAAGACCCGAAACCCCAAAACCCCAAAACCCCAAAACCCCAAATCCCCAAAACCCCAGAACCCCAGAACCCCAAAACCCCAGAACCCCAAAACCCCAGAACCCCAAAACCCCAGAACCCCAAAACCCCAAAACCCCAAAACCCCAACACCCTAAACCCTAAACCCCAAACCCCAAAACCCCAAACCCCAGAGGCCCTAAAGCCCGTGACGCCCGAAGCCGCACCGAGTGTCCCGTGCCAGGAGCTGCCACCCTCGATCCTCCAACCCCTGCGGCTTCCCTTAAGGTTTAGGGTTTAGGGTTCAGGGTTTCGGGCTCCTGCTGGGTGGTGTGTTGAGGTTTCTGGGGGCCCTTAGATGGGCCTTTAAGGGGGGCCTTGGAAGGGCCGTAGGGGGGCCGTAGCGGGCCTTGAGGGTTGCAGGGCTGTCGGGTTTGGAGTTTGTGGAGTGGGCTTTGGCCTTTGGAGCGGAGAGCCCCCCCCAACCCGCAGGCCCGCTGACGCCACGTCGTTACCTCGAGACCCACATGCCCCGATCCAGACTCCAACACACTGACCGATGCCCCAAGCCCCTCCGAACCCCAAGCCCCCAACCCCAAATCCCTAAACCTGAACCCCAAACGCCAAATCCGTAAACCCCAGATCCCCAAAGTGCACCCTAAACCCCTCCAACTGCTCCACCCTCCCGGCTTTGCAAGGATCGACCAGGCCGTTCAGGAGGTGCCAGAGTTGCAGCAGGTAGGGTCCGCCGCATTGTGGGGGTTAGGGCTGCAGCGAACACCGTACTTGAAGGTTCATGTAGTTATAGTTATAAGTAGGGTCATAAGAAGGGTAATCATACGTACAACCTTGCTTGGGGTGTACTTATAACCTTGTAACTACCCCTGACCTCAAAGGAAGGTTCAACTGTGGATAGGGTTCATACAGGGTGTCCTGAGAGGTTGGTCGTTGCAGGGTGTCTCGGCCTTATGGAGATTTATAGAGTTTCCGGCGCTTATAGGGATCATAGGCCTGAGACGCGTACAGCTTGCTATTTCTGAGTGCTTCAGGACCTCGGGGCTTAGTTCCAGGGATAAAGTGGGAGTCTCGGGTCAGGTCGAAGACGCGCGGATGGGCATGACGGAGGACAAGATGCACCCTGCCTTGGGCCCTGAACTTGCAATCCTCAAAGCCCCCAAAGCCCCCAAAGCCCCCAAAGCCCCCCTCTTTCCTGGCACTGAAGCCTGAGCCTAAGCCTTAACGGAGTGTGGAAGCCAAGGTATGTCTTCGAGATGGGAAACAAGTCCGGAAAGCAGGCCATCTACCGGCGGAAGTACGAGGCTAGGGCAAGGTGGCCAAAACAGGATTGGCTTGTGCCTGCGTGGCCTGCGGTTCGGCCCCCCAACCTCAGAGCCAACCGCAAGATTCCTTCATGGAGCTGCTATCCCGAAGCCCCTCCAAGCCCTCAACTCCCCAGACATTCCTGGAGCCACCGAAAGGTGCTTGGCATGGTGTTGACCCAGCAGGAGGCCTACACCAAGGCCGAAGCCTCCAGGGGTTTAGGGTGTATGGACTGGGGGATCTTGCCAAGGCACAGGTGGGGGAAGCTTGCCCAATCTTTGGAGGTTTGCGGGTAGTAACAAGTGGGGTTGTAAGCAGGCTAACCATCAATATAACTGGTCATACCTTGTTTTGGGTACTTCTAGACCTATTGGAATTTACCCATTCAAGTAGGGGACCTCGCAGTTCCATCCGTCCCCGCCCCCTGCGAACAAGGCTGTGCCAGGTGCCGCAGCATGAGATCTTGAGATGGACCGAAGATTCTACCTGGCAAGTCTTAGTAGTCATAGTAGGACAACCCAACTTACCAAAAGTCTTGTCGCCATCTGCATACAAGTCGGGCCGGCTTCGCTTTGTTGTGAGCCTGAATTGCGTGTTTGCTTGTTTGGAAGTGGCCACACACCGACGGCATGTCAACATGCAGGCCAGAAAACTTAATCCCTGAAACTTCGTTTTTTAATCAACATATGATGGAGGTTTCCGAAAACGAAGAGGGGGTACCCATGTAGTTAGTGGCTATAATGAAGATTATTGAATTTAGGGGTATGCGAAGGGGCGGTCTTATACTAGGAAAATACCCATGTCCAGGTGGACACAAGTCACGCGGCAATCTTTCGGGTATAGATTCTGCAAAGCCCCGGCCCCAGACAGCCTTCGAAGACACTATGAGGACTCATCGTATCAGAATGGCGTTTCATGGAGATGTTGCCCCCCCCCCCCCCTTCCATGCGAGACTTCGCCCTGAACCCCAAGCCCCTTTGAGAGAGCTCCCCGGCAGGCCGCGCGGCGCGCGGTGAAGCGAGCGAAGGATTCGCCAGCCGTCGAGGCTGGCTGTGCACACCTCGTTAGTTCAGACTAGAGCTTGGAGACCCGGAAGAGGGGCTTGAGGCAGTCAAAATTCCAAAGCCCTGAAGCCTCATGTCGAGGTCTTAGAACCCTTAGCCGCCGAAGATGCCAAGATTGCACAGATTTGCACATGATGTTTATCTCCAGAACCTGCTTTCTGTTGCCGGTGATCTTGCCGTCTCAATGTTGTTCGACAAGGAACTCTCTCTTAGTTGATGCTATGTACCCCTTCCGCTCGTCGCAATGTGCCGTAGTGAGCAGGCAAAACAGAATTCGCAAATCCATTTGTACGTTCAACAGCTCACCCGCCAAGATTTTTGGGGCCTCCCGTGAACCCTAGACCGCCTGTGAGCCCACAAGGAGCTGATGAAGTTGAAAAAAGAGGGAGGCGCAAGAAGGGGGGGGGGGGGGGGGGGTACAGGCTTTTGTGCTGGGCTTTTGGGTTGGGGGGTTCAGGGTTTGGTTTAGGCTATTGGGTTTGGGCTTAGGGGTTTAGGTTTTGGGGTTATCGTGCGGTGTTGAAGGTTTGGGTTCAGCCTTGCGAGTCCGAAGTTGTAAGCTTTCCTGTACAAATGCCTATGACAAAGCGTATAAATGCTGTACAGAACCACATATATATGTATATACGTACGTACGTATGTATGTATGTGGGTGGCTGTAAAAAAATAAGATCCCTTGGGGGGTACCCTATTTAGTAGGTGCCGTATTAAAATAGGGATCCAAAATGGGACCATAATTGAAAACGCTTGCGCGCGCCGCCTCGGCAGCCGGGCCGGCCCCAGGACAGGAAAGGAGGAAAGAGGGTTTCGCACAGAGGAAGGGCAGGGGTCAAAGGGGGGGGGTGGGGGGGGGGGGGGGGGGGGGGGGGGGGGGGGGGTGGGGGGGGGGGGTGGGGGGGTGGGGGGGGGGGTGGGGGGGTTGGGGGGGTGGGAGCTGGTTGGGTTGGTTTGGGTGGGGCGGGGGGGTTTTGAGGCACTCCCCCTGTAGGAGCCGCCGACAGGCGGGACCCTCCACGGCATCGGTTTGCAGCTCCTCCAAGCGATTGGGGGGGGTCCCACAGGGCGGGGGGGGGGGGGGTGGCATCAGAAAATCTGGTTTGGGGGGAAGGGTTGGGTTAGGGGGAAGGAGGCCCGATCCGGGTCTGCTTGTTCCAGACGCTTCTCGGCAGGAAGCCGAGGCGAATTTTGACAACCACCCATGCACGTATGTATGTATGTATGTATGTATGTATGTATGTATGTATGTATGTATGTATGTATGTATGTATGTATGTCTGCATATATATATATATATATACATACAATATGCGCACTGTAGTGTAGCAAGAAGCGTCTTGCAAATTGTTTTGGGGCCCCTGGGAGTGGATGACTTCTGTTGATGATAACTTGAGGTAGGATTAGCTTGCGGGGTTGCTTGGACCATGTCGATTGCTTCCGTTCCCAGCATGTAGGGCTTCTGCATGATGAAGGCGGCTCCACAATGATGTGAAACAAGGCCCTCCTAGCACTAATCAGGTTTGACCCCCGTACTGCTTCTGTATCATCGCCCTACTCACCACATGTCCGCCTGGGTTCTCGAGATGGGGGTCCCGGTTGGGCTTGGTACTGCGCGAGTCAGGTATTGCAATAAGGAGGCAGACGAGGATCCTGACAGAGAGAGCTACCATGTGTGCAAACACAGAAGCAGAAGACGGCCTGATACCTAAAATTTACTTAAAACTAACTTCCTGCAGCACCTTAGATCCCAGCGCTCTAGGCCCCTGGATCCCGGTATCCCCTGGACACGAATCCCTGAACCCCACTTGGCACAGGACTTGGCCTCACCAAGAAGCAGATGCAGGCAGAAATGGGGCGGATGGAGGTGCACCAGCCCGACACCTGAAGCCAGCAAAGAGTTTGCCTGAAGATGTCGGAAGCGCCCGACAGCTCCCGGGGGCAGGCGGTGGACAACTTTGCTGCCATCATCTTCCGCGACATCATCCCTAAGCTTGAGGACCGGGCGAGCTCGCAAGAGATCCGAAAATTTCAGAAGCCTTCAGAATGCATAAGCCTGACACCCCACAAGCCGGCAAAGCCGGCAAAGGAAGGCTTGAGGGTTGGTGGAGGTCGTTGGAGGAAGGAGCTCGGGCCAGGGTGCATGGCTGCGCTCTGCCTGAGGTTTAAGTCTTTAGGGTTTGGGATTCCCTGGTTCAGGAACTGTTGCTTGGGGGCCGTGGTCTGGGGTTGGGGATTGGGGATTTAGGATTGAGAGCTGTTCCATAGTTCCCAGACCTGCACTTGGCTCAGGAGAACCCGCTGGCAGACACGATCGGATACCTCAGCGCAACCTTTTTTTTGCTGCTCGTTGCTTGTCTGCACTGCCTGCATGTAGCACAGCCATTCTCTCTGGCTGGGGTGATCTTAGCCTTCAAACCCGGGAGGATCCCCACAGTGCCCCGGACACGTGTTCTGGTTTCTTCAGGTTCTCATTGCATTTGGCTTCTGCCTGGTGCCACCGGTTGTGCCGGACGAATGAGGACAAGGCTCCTCGATGTTCCTCCGTGTTCGGAAGCAGCAAGACTTCTGAGATCAAGCTGCAGGCAAAGTGCATCAACCAATTTCAATCTCGTTAATGGCAGTGTGGATGGAAAGGCGCATCGCTCCCCATAAATGTCCGGATACAGCGTGTAGCAGCATCATGAGCAGCATAAGCAGTGTCCAAGTCCACCTTGCAAAGTGAAGGTAGTTTGCAGACAGGGCTGCACCGTTTCCAGGGTTGTCTGCACCTAGCAGATATGCTCTGCTGAAGAGATCTTTTATATATCTGCGCTCGCTCCAGCGGATGAGCAAAGCCGTGGCGACATCAAGCACGTTTTGATGCCATTTCCATCTCAATCCTACCGCCACACCTCAACTGCTTTGTGTTAGCGTTTGCCCATGGAAGCTGTTCATCAAAGCCGTGAACCCCCGCACCCGAATGTTGAAACTCATTTGAAGTAGGGCATATATTTCTATTTTTAGTGAGTGTATATCAGGTTCCCTTTTAAGATTGGTGAGTGTATATACCGGGTGGCCTTTTGGGGGTACAAGAAATATAAACCCTACTTCACATCCGACCTCAAGACGCCTCTGACGCTGGTGGTTGCTTAGCACCCAGCATCTTGCAAGCTCCGGGTTCAACAAGAAGAAGGGCTTAGATTTTGTGGGATTTTTTTTCGGTTTTGGTAGGGTCACAGGAATACGAATTAGGGTTTAGGGTTTAGGGTTTTGGGTTTAGGGTTTTGGGTTTAGGCTTTTTGAACATCAAGCTAAATTCTGGGCCCTTGCCGGTAGCAGCCGACGACCGCTCAGCTTCGCAGTCCCGGCTCCAACGTGCGCGCGCGCCAGGTCCATGATGCTTGTTTCAGAGCTCTCTGCACGTCTCGGAGCCTCTATTCGCACCCTAAACCCTAAACCCTAAACCCTAAACCCTAAACCTATCCTAAACCCTAAACCTATCCTAAACCCTAAACCCTAAACCCTCAACCCTAAACCCTAAACCCTAAACCTTAAACCCTAAACCCTAAACCCTAAACCCTAAACCCTAAACCCCAAACCCCAAACCCTAAACCCTAAACCCTAAACCCTAAACCTTCAGCCCGAAACCCGAAATCCACAAGCATGCTTGACCTTCAGCACCAGGTCCAAGACAGGGTGGAGGCTTAAAGGATTGCATGGGGCTAAGGGCACAGCGCATGCCGGGTGAGACAAGTCTACACGAGTCCCCACACCAGCCATGCGTGCTGATCCTTCCCGACTTTCGCCGATTGGCTTGGCCACCAAGACCATTCAGGCGCCCTGCCGGGCCTAGGGTTTTATATTTCATTTGTTTTCTGATGCTTCTTCGGTCATGATGATACCTGGCCACGGGGCTTCGGCAGCACCCTTACTGTTGCACGTTATACGTCCTCATAGGGACAAAATCCCGAATTCAGCTGCGCATAAACCCCCACGCCCGTCCCTTTTCCAGGGCGCGGGCCGTCGGGGCCAGTGGCGAGAGGCCGACGGGACCCCGCCAGAGGGTGCAGGGCTTAGGGTCGTTCGGGGTTTCGGGCATTCCCACTAGCGTTTGAGTTCGATGTTTGGCTTCAACTGTTGATGTGTACTTCTGCAGTATTGATGTGTGACAGCTCGGGGCCGGGTCATCTTTGGCATAAACCCTCATGCCCTGTTGGCCACTAGGTCCTTAGCATGGGGGTAGGCAGACGCGAGCATCTCTTATGAGAGTGCTCCGGGATCCAGTTCACGGACGTGGTGCTGCCTTTGTGGAGCTGGAGTTGACCTACAGCTTGTCCCATGTGTAGTCGAAATGCAAGCATTGATCATTAGGACCTCCAAAAGAAGTTGTCAGGCGGTGACCACCTACCATGGGTTGCAGGCAAGCCGCCTGGAAGCAGATGCGGTTTCTTGCGGTGCAGTGCTGCAGGCATGCCAGGCAAGTGCCTGGAAACTGGCGTGTTCCTTCCTCTGGCAGATTCAGGAAGCTTCAGTGGAGCTTTCGCTTGTTTGTTGCAACATTGCCATGAGCCTGTCGGGACAGAGGGAAAGCTGGTACCGTACTATCAGCATGCTGATTTGGATGTGCAGCATTGCAATGCGACCCGATGCTCAAAGCTATACGCCAGCACTTGGATCCTCCAGGACGTGGGGGCTGTCGCTGTGGCTTCTACGCCAGACTCGTCCTAACAGAATTCTCAGCAATGTGGCGGTGGCTTCGATGGCCAGAGCCTGGCAGTGGAGTTTCGATTTGTTTTATGATCTGCAGGCTGCTCGACCACTTCCAGACACCATCTTTCTGAACACCTTCCTAAGCAGTTTGGAGAGGTCGGAGCAGTGGCAGCTGGCAGTGTCAGTGCTACAAGCTTCGCTGAAAGGCAGCCCCGTGACACCTAACCTTGTCAGTTTCAATGCGTGCCTGCACGCATGCGGCGAGGCGGCGCAACTTGACCAGGCGCTCCAACTTGTAAGGTGCATGGAGGCAAGCCGTGGGCCATCACCCGATGTGATATCCTACAGCGCTGTCCTCAACGCGTGCGCAAAGCTTGTGCAGTGGACATTGGCCTTGGACGAGCTAGGCCGAATGCAGCGTCGGAGCGTGCTGCCTGACGTTGTTGCGCTCAATGCGGCAATGTCAGCTTGTGCAGAGGCAGTTCAATGGGAGATGTGCTTGCACATGTTGACGACGTCAAGCGGAGTAGACCCAGACTCAGTTTCTTACAATGCCGTCCTGAAGGCATGTGAGAAGTCCGCGCAGTGGGCGCTTGCGATGTCTATGTATTGGCAGATGGCTCGCTCACGCGTAGGTTGTACCACTGCTACATACAACACACTGCTGAGTTGTTGTCAGAGGAGCACCAAGTGGGAACATGCTACGCTACTACTTTCGACGATGCTCTCTCAGCACGTTCTTCCGGACATTATCTCTTTCAATGCTTGCTTGGGGGCGTTGCGGCGTGGATCTCAGTGGCAGCAGGCAATATCTGTCTTTCACTGGATGCCGCACGTCGACGTGAGGACCCTGTGTGCTCGCGTTGGGGATGCCGGGGCTTAGTCTCAAGAATCACACTCCAAGCTTGGCCCTAGATATCCTAAAACCTGAAAACTGCAAATCCGAACGCTTTGGCCCAGATCATTCCAGGCCGAGACGCAGCCCCAAGCAGTACACCTGGGCTCTACAACCAAGATGTCCTGAAAAGCCAAGGCGCTTTAGAAGCTCGAATGCAGCTTCTCAAACCGACCCCACGGATCATCTTCTCAACCCCGGGGCCCGAGACCGGAGAGCCGACGGATCACCCAAAAGCCCAGAGAAGGAGCGACACCGTCACCGTAGTCGAGCTCTTCGGGGCCTTGGCCGCCGCGGCGCGGGCACCGCAGGCGAGGAGAGTGGCGGCGAGCCTCGTGGCGTGCGCACCTTTGGCTTTTTTGGGGCTTTGATGTTGAAGGTTGTACAACAAGTTATAAGTTATACGTCATAAGTGGTTATAGGTTTCTAGGTTGATGCGATATAAGTGTAAAAAGTACAGTTAAAAGAAGGGTTGGGTTGGGGTTTAGGGCCGCTGAGGCTTTTGGTTGGGGGCTTCTTGAAGGTTCATGGGTGGCTGTACTTTAATACCAGCAGGATAAGGAGGGCAATGACTGGCCTCGAGCGGGCCCAATAAAAGCAGACCTAATTGCGTAGGCCCTCAACCTAAAACCCCCACCAGGGTCTTTGGGCTTTCAGGGTCCAACTTTTTTCCAGCCGAGGTAAGAGACTGCATGCAGCCTGCACTGGAGTTGGAGGCCCGCTGGTGCCTAGAGAAGACGATGGGCGAGGGCTTCTGGCTTTACTAGAAGGTTTATGGGTGTGAGTAGGATTGTAGGCGGGGTAGGCATACTTTGCAACCCAATCTTAGGCCTTGGGTTTTGGGTTGGAGGGCCAGAGTGTGTGCATGGCCTTAAGTCTCACAACTCAAACCCTTAAAGCATCTTAAAGCGTTGAGGTCTCAAACCCTTAAGCTGCTAAGCCCTAAGACCTTCAACCCTCAAAGCCCCCCCTTAAACCCTCGCGCTCCCGGAGCCCTTTATTACCAATTGCTTAAGAACCCTTAAACAAACGAAAAATATTCTTCTTTATAAGGGTAATATAGGTATTTTGATTTTTTGTTTTTGGGGGATTCGTAAGCAAATAGTAGTTTGGGCCTGCTGAGTGAGGCCCGCCGACCCACTGGTCTCGCCGTGACTGCTTGCGATTGCCTTGTGTCGCACCAGCTCCGTGAGCCTTTTGCAGCTCGGCTTCCGATATCCGTGCTTTGTTTAAGGTTTGTGTGGCCTTTTGTAGGTCATCAGGTTCCGCAATGTGGGGCGCCCTCCCATTCCTAGGAATGCCAACAGCTTCTGCGACGCCACGGCCTGCGCCCTGTTCTGCGCACCCTGCGGCGCGCAAGATGGAGCGAACCCAGCGGCCGAGCCCTTCAGCTACGCGACCCAGTCTTGGAGCGCCAACATAGCCTGGGTGCATCCCTGACGAAGGATGCACTGCTGGACCTGGAGGGTCGGGAGCCAGAGCTCATGCCGCCTCCGTGGATGCTTCGAGCGAGCCAGGCAGACGCTTCCCCACTCTTGCTCTGGCTGTGCCTGCTATTTCTCTTGCTACGATGTTCTATGTATGACCAGCAAAAAAGCACTGGTATGTCATTGTTTTGAACGTTAGCATACGTTAGCTTGGAATGTTCCCCCTTATACTAACAGTCCTTAATAAAGATGTACCCCCTGTTATAGTCCCTATTAAGGACGGTTAGAACAAGGGGGAACATCCCAACCCTCAACCCTAAACCCTAAACCCTAAGCCCTAAACCCTCAACCCTAAACCCCAAACCCTAAACCCTAAACCCTAAACAGGGGGAACATCCCAAATGATAGCTCCCGTTGCGCTTGCTGTCTTTCGCCTTGCAGCGGCAACTCCCCACCTTTCGTAAAACCCGGATCCTCAAAAGGCCTTCGTTTCAGGGTGTAGGGTTTAGGGTTTAGGGTTTAGGGTTTAGGGTTCAGGGTTTAGGGAGTCTTCGAGCCGAAGACCACAGCCCTCAAACCCGCGAAATGCCCCCAAACCCCGAAGCCCCCCAAGCCCCCAAAGCCCCAAACCCCCAGAAACCCAGAAGTGTGTAAAACCCCCAACCTTCACTGAACTCTAAACCCTAAACCCTAGCGCCTAAAACCCTAAACCTCTAAAACCTTAAAACCCTAAAACCTTAAAACCCTAAAACCCTAAACCCAAAAACTCTACAATCCAGCCGCATGGCGGAGGCCGCGCTGTCACTGTTGGCCAGCAGCGTTCCGTCAGCTTTGGCGGCCAGTGAGCCGTCTTCACAGACGACCCTCAGCCCTAAACGGGTCTAGGGTTTAGGGTTTAGGGTGAGGGTTTAGGGCTTAAGGAAAAAACACCAAACTACCCGGAAAGTTGCAGCTGCCAACATTGTCGACGCCTTGTGAAGAACAATGCTTGCATAGCCCCCACTTCATCCTAGGTTTATGGGCGCTAAACCCCAAACCCTAAAACCCGAAACCCTAAACCCTAAACAGGGTACTTATAACCCTACTTATAACTACCCAAATGAACCTCCAAGTAGCCCAAAACCCCTAAACCCGAAACCCTAAACAGGGTATTTAGAACCCTGACTACCCGCAAGAACCTCCAAGTGGAGGATTGTGGGGTGGCTGGCTCACACGCTGCCCCCGCTGGTGCCGGGCCGAGGCCGTCTGTGTGGGGTCAAGCAGCCAGGCTCACTGAGGGTTTTGGGGTTTTAAGGTTTAGGGTTTATGGTTTAGGGTTGAGGCTTGTGGGTTGAAGGTTTTTGTTAAAAGAACGTAAATGCAGTTACCATGAGAAGGGTGTTGATTCTTTGTATCATAGAAAACGCTGGTAGTATGACAACTTCTATCAAGTTCCCTAAGAAGAGCTCAGCAAGGGTCGTTGCGGCGCCCGCAACTTGGGTTATTGTGATTCAAGGGGGTTCAGGGGCTCTATGAGCTCATTTGGCGAGTGGCTTGGGCTCAGGGTACTCTAACCGGGATTCGGCCCGAAAACCCGCCCCCCCTCTACTTACCCCTGGTTCCCTCCCTCTTTCACCCTAAACCCTAAACCCCAAACCCTAAACCCCCAAACCCTCAACCCGAAACCCCAAACCCTATACACCCATTTTTTTTCGAGCGCGTTGGGCGTTTGTGTACCTCATTGATCCCATCTTCGCCTTGCCCCTCAAGTTTCGGAAGTTGCTGGTGTTGACGTTATCCTGCGCTTTTTCAGCTTTTCGTGGGGTTGTGTGCTTTTTCCATCAAACTCAAGCCCGAAACAAAAAGAATCAGCCGGAGAACCTGAGCTGCCCGAAATCCAAGGGCTTCTCATCAATCGTGAGTCAAGGGTTCAGGAGCCTTGAACTCCCATCCCTAAACCCTATACCTCAATCCTAAACCCTAAACCCTAAATCCTAAACCCTAAACCCTAAACCCTAAAACATGTAGCGCTGAGCGCCTAGGACTTGAGCCTCAGGGTTTTGGGGGGTGAGGCCCAGGGCCCTCCCAACACCCAGGCACGAGGACCCGCCAAAAGTGGGCGCATACCTTCGGCCGGTTCAGGTGGAGCATGACAGGCCTGGCACTTGTGAGGGTCCACCCCAATTCCTGGACCCGAAACGCTGTCTTTTTTACTCTTTGTCTTGGGGTCGGCGATCTCTCGAGGGATTCAGGCGCTCCGTGGCTCAGACAGTTCAGACAGTTCAGAGCCCTGGTCGGGTGAAAAGTGCCTTCGTTACGGCCAACCCCAAAATAGGTCAAGAGGGCGTTGGGGAGGCCTCGAGTTCGAAAACCCTCAAACCCAACCTGCCCACAAACGCAGACTCCCTCCACCAGAAACTGAAACCCTCAACCCTACTGAGCCCACCCTCAACCCTAAAGCCCGAACCGAAGCCCTTGACCCTCCAAGCCCGCTAAGCCTTGTACAGCCGAACCCTGGTGAAACATGATAGCCTCAACCAGGGAAGCCACCAATAAGAAGCTCGATAAACCCTGCAACCCCCCCCCCCCCCCCCCACAAGGCGCCCCCAACTCTGAAGCTCAAGCTTACACCGAAACCGTAGACCGACACCAAAACCCGGCCACTCCACGCAGAGGGGCGGGGAGGGTGGGAGGTGGGGGGAAGGTGGGGGGGAAGCACCCAGGGTTGGGAGGTGGGGTTACCCCCGACCAGGGAGTGGCTCTGATAGTCTAGGGTTTGGGGTTCAGGTTTTTGGTGCTTGAAGGTTCATGAGCAGTTCGAAGTGGGGGTTATAAGTAGGGCAACTATAGCTATAAATGGTGAAAACTGGTTATTTATTATTTTTTTTATATTTAGGATACTTAGAAATCTACATGTATAAACTACCCATGAACCTTCAAGAGTAGGGTATTGACGCGCTTTGTAAGAGCTCTGCGCCCGAACTCTGTAGGACTCCGCTCTCAGGTCGTCCCACGCCGAGCGCCAGGCTTTGCTGTCCCTTGAGCTTCGAATGGGGTCCTCTTGGTGGGGTTTAGGGTTTATGGTTTTAGGGTTCATGGTTTTAGGGTTTATGGTTTTTGGGTTTAGGACTCGGGGTTTCGGGCAAAGTTTGGGGTTTGGTTGCAAGAAGCCAAAAACCCTTAAGCCCCTTGACAATCTAAAACCCAAGCCCGCTCAAGCCCTTACCCCCCGCCCCCTAATATACCCTTGAAAACTCCTTGGAACCCCTCAACAAAACCTTAGGTTTGGGATGTTTTCTCTTATACTAGCAGTCCTTAAGAGGGATGATACTAGGGGGTACTACAATCCCTTTGAAAGAGCTGTTTTCGGGGGAGCATCCTCAATATCTGGGGTTTCCGGAATTAGGGGTACCTTCCTGGGGTCCTTTTTAACAGGGATCCGACTCTTTGGGGTCCTTTCTAAGAGGGGATCCCACCAAAAGGGGGCCTCTACAGGCGGAACGTCCCAAACTCAGGTCCTTGCTGGCTCGGGAGGCGGAGGCAACTTTCAGGCATGGCCCCTAATACCCCCACCACCTGCTTTTCCGTTTTGATTTCGGGTTCAGGGTTCGGGGTCCAGGGTTCCGGGTTCAGGGGGTTCAGGGGTTCAAGGGTTCAGGGGTTCACGGGTTTAGAGGTTCAGGGTTGAGAGATGCACCTTCTGCTCAGAGTTTCGAGCTGCTCTGGGGCGGTTTCTGATTCGGGATTTGAGGGTTGATGCTGCGAAGATGGACAGGAAGGTACTGAGGTAAGGACTTGGCGCATTCAGCACCAAACGCCCCAAGCCTGATCAAACTCTTGATTTTTAAGCCCTACTTGGAGGTTCATGGGTAGTTGTGAGTGGGGCTAGAAGTAGGGAAACTATACTTTCAACTGGCTAACCTTATTCAGGGTACTTATAACCCTACTTGTAATTGCCCCAATGAGCCTTCAAGTAAACGTCCTGGCCAGGGATGGCAGCCAAGACTTCGGCGACTTCCGTGGGGCAGTGAGACTCTATGTTACCCACACTCTCTGCATCTCGTGCCTGGCGGCGTGCTATCAATACAAGGCCCTTCATCCGCACCTGCGCCTCAGCGTTGGATTTAGGGTTCTGTGATGTGGGCGAGGAATGCCCAGCCTCGCCTGATGAAGAGCCCGAGACGGTGATGTGCCTCCCGTTCTTTCTGCCGCTCATGGATCCTGGAATGCAGTGGCCAAACTAGCGAGATTCGATAAGCAGGCAGGTGCGCTGGCAGACGTGATATCCAGTTTGTGCAACTCGGAGTGCAGAGGCACCGTCGTCCGAGGGAAATGCGCCAGCTGACAGTCCGTGTAGATGACCCGCGCATCTCGGCCACACGTTGCCGCCTAAGAGGAGCTGGAGCAGGTCATGTTTACTCGCGTCCGGAGGGTGCTTAACGGTGCTCATTCGAAACTATTTTTACGCCCCCTGGGCAGAACATCGGAGCCCTGAGCGCCCAAAGCGCCAAAAAAGGCGCAAAGTGGAAGCCCGAGCCGGTTCCGAAGGTGCAGTCGGGTGCAGTAGCTGCTTGGGGATGATCAGTTCTTTGGTTTCCCAAGTTTCGACTTTCCTTCGCGACATCACGGTGGTGGTTGTGGGATTCAGGGTTTGTGGGTCTGCGCTGGGAGTCGAAGATTCCGGTTTCGGGTTCGGGACCCCTCTTGGAACCCTCAACTTCCCGCCACAGGAGGGTGGTTTAGGGTGGCCAGCTGTCATCCCTGCGCCTTCGAGTATCCAGCCCGAATACCTAAGACTTAAGACTGCCTGAGCTGGTGACTCCGATATACCGTACTATGGGCTCCAGCCTGAGGAGCACCCAAGTGAGGCAAAAAATGAACGAAAGAAGCTTCAGGTGTCGGGCTCGGGTTTGGGGATAAGAGGCTTGAAACAGGGTTTCGTGCCTGTATTTTCGACAGGCGCCCTGAAGCCACTGTTGGCGAAGAAGGAAGGTGATGCTGAAGGCGGTCAATAGCCAACGAAAAAAGTTGCAGGGCAGATTGTCCAGAACCTATTGCGTTCCACAGGCTCAGTTTGCCGTGTTTGTCGGGCATTGCCAGATCTGAAGGACGACAGGTGCTTGAAGATGGGGCACTGCTACCGAGCAGGGCCTTGGGCCGTGGAGAATTTGGTGTCGGTGTGTTGGGGGTTTTGCTCCAGCTCCATGTCTCTTAGTCCCGGATGCAGCGTGAAGTCCCACCACTTGAAAGTGAGCAGCGTGTCAGTGCACGCAGGCCACGGAAAGTCATGCGGTCTTTCGGTGTGCTTGCGAGCGGAAATTCGGTTGTTTGTTGCAAGGATGGTGTGGGCTAGCTCTTCCCACGCTATGCAAGCGCTGCAGACATTCGAAGCTGCATTCGGGGGCATGTCTCTGGTGGCGGAGCAGACGCCGCAGTGTGGCTTGAGCAGCACGGAGAGCTGTCCGGCTTCCGCAAACCGACGGAGCAAGTGGAACGAGGAGGGATTTCACCTGAGAGCCCGAAACCCTACATCCCTGGGGACCTTTAGGAGCCTGCAAGACGCAACGAAGCTGAACCCTTGCTATTCACTAAACCCTAGCGGCCCTAACCCCTCGAACCCCTAAAGAAAGAACCAACAAAGTTAGTAGCTTTGGACTTCAACACCTTGCTCGCCTCTGGCTCAAGCCGCCCTTGCCGTGGCCTTCGCTTGGCCTCGGCGACCCAGGGGCCCTCCGTCGGGGACCCAGAGTTTACTTTCACTGGTTACTTTCAGGCTTCACGGGGAAGCTTGGGGTTTCGCGGGTGGAGGTTCAGAGGTAGCGGCCTTCTTTAAGGCTTTTGGGGCGTTCTCAAGGAAGAGGCCTCCGGCGTAGCTTGAGTCCCTCAAAGGGATCCCTTGAAAAGGTCCCTAATGTCGGAAACCCCCATATGACTCCTCGGAGGAGGCCTCCAGCCTCGTGTACAAGTCCAACTTTGCCTTTTTTTAGGTTATACAGTAGGTGATGGATAGGCCCTGAATGGCTGTTTGGGCTGCCACATGCTGCCCTGGCTTCATGGTGGACAAAATGCAAGGCTCCTGGCCAATCCCCAAACTCTTCCACATCCCTGGAAACTTCGCCCTAGAGCCTAAACACCCTTGGATGGTCTTGAGTCTTGGGCGCCCAGGCCCGGCGGCCCCCTTGCAGGGGGCGCGGCCAGCATGAAGGCCATAGCAGGGACGGAAAGATTGCGTTTTGTTTCAGATTGGGATTCAAAGTTGTTGTGTTGGGGGATGGGGGATGTTGAACTATCGGAGTTGCACGATAAGTTGAGTCCACCTTCACCCAAAACCCGAGACCCGAGCCTCCTTGAAAATCCACTCCCTGTGCCAGCTCGTCCTCAAGCTGCTGAGTCCCATGGACTCTTTCTGCTGCGGAGCGGCCCTTAGCTTCTGCCGTTGTGTGTGGTTCAGGAGCTTGGGCTTAGGGCTTAAGGCTGAGAGGGCCTGGTTAGGGGAAGGCCTATGAATAGTTATTAGCTGCACTATGGTTATCGTGCTACGCATGAACCTTCAAAGTCGGGTTAGGGGTCAGGGGACCTCCGGTTTAGGGGTGAGCGGCTGAGGGGCTTCGTGTTATTGCCATGAGGGATTCCAGAGTTCTGCAAGGGGGGGTTTAGCCAAAGTCGTTAGTTCACTGTTGATAACCTGCACATCCTCTCCGGGTTAAGGGGAAGTGTAGGTGTCAGGGCTTCGGAGCATTGGGCCTTTCTTGGGGTTGCTTTCCGTTTTTGGCCGTGGAGTTTGTGGGGTCTTTGGGGTTCGTGGGGCTTGGCGAGCGTGAGTTTTCAGGAGTTTGGCTTTGGTTTTTTTTGGGCTTTTGAGTGTTTGAGATAGGTGCTTCTTTGGGCTTTGGGTTCTTCTTCTTGTGTGAGTTACATGGGGTGCTGGCTGAGCCAGGTGTCGTGTGAATATGTGCTCAGGTGTGCTCAGGCTCCTCGCTTTTTCCACTGACAGGGTTCAGGGTTCAGATTTTTAGGGTTTGGGTTTACGGTTTAGGGGTTTAGGGTTTAGGGTTTTCGGGTTTAGGGGTTCAAGGACGTAGGGTTCAGGGTTGGAGTCAGAGGGTAAAGCTGGGGTGAAACAGTCTCCTTGCAGTGTGGTGGCAGGGTGCTCCGTGCATCGGAACACCCGAGGCCCCCAAGAACTGGGCCCCCCAACCCATCTGGGTTGGACTTGCTCCACACAGCTAAACCTTTCATCCGAAGACCCTTCAAAAGCAAAAACCCGAAAACGCTCACTCCCCCAACCCCGAAGAGCCTAAACTCCAAAGCCCTTCCCTCCCCGCTCCTTCCCCCCATATATACGAACCCAAACCCCCAAACCCGGACCCCTCAAACCCAAAGCTGCCGCGCGACTGCAGGATGTTCCTTGGACTTCGGGATCAAGGCGAGCCCCGAAGTTCCTCTCGTGCATTGGCAAGGGGTTTAGGGTTTAGGGTTTAGGGTTTGACGCGCTTCTGCGGTCCAGCCGTGGCAGGTGTAGTGTGGTGCAACAGCACCGTAAGGGTCTTGTGAGCCCACTGAACCTTGTGATCCATCTGCACGTGCGCCTTGTGCAGCTCATCCTCCTCTACCAATCGGCAGCGGGCCCGGGTGAGCGATGGAATTCTGGAGATTTGGGTCTCTTAGAAGCAGGAACCTGGGAGGAGTGTGTTGCCAGATGAGCATGGGGAATCCCGAGGCATCAAGGGCTTCTCGTAGTTTCGTAACTGCAGACCCCAGTGCTGAATCAGCCACTGGTGATCTTTTGAGGGGCTTTCTCCTCTGAAGTCAGCAACACCCGCAACAGCGAACGAAGGGCCTCAAGAGGCAACTCTGGGTTTATGGGCTTCTGGGGATGAAAGGCTTGCAGTTCACGAAGCCGCATCCTAACCCCAAAGCAACATGCGGGATCATCATTCTGCCTCGCGCCTTCCGAAGTGCGAAAGAGCAGGGCGTCAGAGGTTTCGGGTTGAGGGTCCTGAACCCTCCCTAAACCTTAAACCCTAAACTAAACCCTAAACCCTAAATCCTAAACCCTGAACCCTGAGTTCTTAGGTGAGCTGTGCCTACGAGCTTTGCAACAGCTTTGGGAGCCTCGTCCTCGATGCCAAGATGCTGCATCCTCAGTCCGCTTCACCTTGCTTGAGCCCTACGGGTAGTCATAAGTAGGACTATTAGTAGGGTCTTTAGTAGGGTCTTTAGTAGGGTTATAAGTAGGGTGATAAGTAGGGTTGTAAGTACTTCAGGTAGTTATTAACCCGCTTATTAACTACGAATGAATTTTCCCAGTAAAGCACAGAGCAACTTGCCAAGCACAGCTGGCTGCGAAATCCCCAACATCCCCTGGAATGAACGGCCGATGGCATAGCACGATGCGCTCGGTTGCTCCCAGTTATTTAGGGCTTCTTTGTTTAGGAAGCGCTGCAATTTCTGGGATCCTGAGCCACAACTCCCACAATACGCCTCAGGAAGCCCCCGCAACACGAAGCATCCTCCGATCTGGGTCACCGTGTGCAGCTCTTGAACCCAAACCACTTCCCCGAAACCTGGAAACTAGAAACCCTCAGTCTTAAACCCCCCCCCTAAACCCACAAGAACCCCTCAAAGCCCTGAAGCCCCACAAGAAAAGCATCCCCTCCCCCCCAGGTTTGCGCATTCCTCCCCGGCCTCTGAGGCCTTGTTTTTCCAGAGTTCAGTGGGTTGAAGGGGATCTCATGAGGGTTGGCTGAAGAGAAGGCTTCGAGGAAGCTGAAGAGGGCTGTCACTCTACACTCTAAACCCTAAACCCCAAACCCTAAACCTTGAACCCTAAACCCGAAACCCTTTTGAAGGGGGGGGGGGGGGGGCTTGGGGCTAGGCGGGGGTTAGGGGGCGGGCTTCAAGCGGAGGCGGTAGCTTTGGGGGTTTTGGGAGGATTGTCGGGGGAAAGCCCCCCAAAACCTGCGCGAGGGAAACCTCTAAACCTAAAGCCGCTTTCTAAATCGCGCATCTGTGGGCTTGGGGGGTTAGCTCCATTCTCATGCACTCTGGTGTAGGAGCCGAATCGTTGTAAGGTTGGGGCGGGACTTGAAGCCCAACACCCTAAAAGCCCTAAACGCATGAAGCCCTTAAGCCCCGAACCCTCTGAACCTGCGGGCTCGTATCACATATCTTGAGTAGCCCATGAAATCCCATGAGCTTTCCACGTAAGTTCCCAAACTGTATAACTCGACACTCAAGACACCCTAAGCCTATAACCCTCGACCCGAAGCCCCACTCTCTACACCCTCAATCCTAAACCCCAAACCCTAAACCCTAAACCCTAACCCTAAACCCTAAACCCCAAACCCTAAACCCCAAACCCTAAACCCTAAACCTTGAACCCTAAACCCAAAACCCCTTTGAAGGCTTTCAGCCTCTTCTGTGCCCTCGCGAGCATCCCTTTCCTTGGAGCCGGCTGGAGTGGACTCTGGCCACCCCCGGGGGCTTGGGAGACTCGGGGCTCTCGAGGGTTTCTTCTACTTGATAGTTGTTAATTTACGGGTATCCTCCTTGTATAGTCATGTTGTGCAGACCAGGACTACGACCTGCCGTCACCTTTTTGGCTCAAGATGAAAAAGGGCCGCTCTGAAAGCGGGTTGTACGTAGGGTCGAGGGCTGTGTTGATCCCCAACCCTTTGTGGTTCTCCCTCTTGTTGCCTTGTTCCCTTAGCTCAGGCATCAGAGTTTTGAGTCTTTCAACTGGTTATCAGGTCCGTATTGCTTTCATAGCTAAGACCCTAAGTGTAGCTGCCTGAGAATGGATGGACAGTGAGCAAGAAGGTGCAAGCGCCCCTGCGAGGTGGCTCAGGCGCGTGCAGTCCTTGCTTTTGATTTTCACGGAGTCCTTGACCGTGATATTCGTCAGAGCACAAATTGGCGCGACGATTGCCCAGAGTATCCGGACCGCAACGTTCGCTTTTTGCAGAGGTTGAGTCAGATTACGGAGAGCAGGCAGGTATTGGTGGTGGTGCTTTCTTATTGCCGTCATTCTGACACAGTAGCTCAAGTTCTCGGCACGAGTTGCAACAGCACTGATCGGCTCATCCGTGAAGCAGGAGTTTCAGTCCTCTCGCTACTTTTTATCACCCGCAAACCCACGGGTGAATCAGGAAAGCGGGCGCTGCTGGAGAAGGTCTTTGATATTGCTCGTTGTCCCATTGCCATTGTTGACGACAGTGCAGAAGTTGTGGACGAGTGTGCCGGAGCATCATTCATCACTCCGTTCCACATTTCTTTGGCTAAGCGCGGCAAGCGAGTTTATCCTCAATCTACGGTGCCCAGTTTTTCTGGTCTGATTGAAGCAGAAGAGTCGCTTTGCAACTGGTGTATCAACTCTGTTCCGAATTCCGAGGAGTGAACGGAGTGCCTGTCCTTGAAGGATAGTTCGGCGAATTTTCGCCACCAATGTTGCACCAGTGAACGCCGTGAGCCTCACCTCTTCCGCCAAAAGAAAGGGTGCGGTGAGCTGCTGCTAACCGCTTCCACCTCCCATAGCAATGTCTTCTCCTTCTGACCCTAGCAATCAAGCCAGCTCGGTGCTTGATTTGTCAAGTGCTTCAGCCACGGCATTGCCAGGTGGTGTTGGTTCGGATAGTGGTTCGGTTGCTAGTAGTTCAGCAGTTGAGGTCCGTGAAAGGTCCCCTCCTCTGACTAGACAAGCCTTGTCTAGACCTCGCAAAACTCATGAGCACTCAAGCCCTTACCCTAATCTAACCGCTCAAGCCTCATACACACAGAACATCCTGAATGTTGGAGCCTCTCCGCAAGAGGTTTTGGATGCACAGCGTTTAGCCGCAGCGCAAGCAGCGCAACATGTTGCTGATCATGCTGAACAGTTGCATGCCACAAGGCTAGAGCGTGTTGAGAATGAGGCTAGAGGTTTGGTTGAATCCACCGTTGAGCAAATGTGTGAGCAGTTGCAACAGTACGAACATCGCTATGATGAGATCCTTCAACAGGGTCGAATCTTGGAAGAACAGCTCTCTGTAGCTAAGGCCGAGCTAAGCAAGGCCGAAGCAGAACTTCAGGTCGCTCGTGCAGGGTACCAAGAGCTTGAAGCCGCCCTAACCAGCTGCCGGGGTGACAACAACTTGCTGAACTTCCAAAACACCCAGCTACGTGTCGAGTTGCAAGTTGAGGATAGTAGTGGTGCACCTTCATTGCCGCAAGTTGTCAATGAGTCAGCCCCTTGCCCTCCTGCGACCGTCCCTCCTGCGACCGTTACCGATCCTCGTGTTGATCAGTTGATTGATGTCGTACAGCAACTGTTTGCCCAAAGAAATGGCACGGATCCAGGATGCAATGATGCATCTCCTGTTCATGAGATCGAAGAGCCTGAAAGGCAAGAGAAGCACATTGTTGACAGCCGAGCTTTGCTACATCTCAAGCTTGAGCCGGTTCCTTCCGACGCTGCTGGTTTCCGAGCCTGGAAAAACTCGTTGTTGGTCCAGATTGCCAAGCTTGACATGTCAGGCGAAGGTTTGGTTGTTGCATGGTTGTCTCGGTCTTTCACAGCTGAAAAAGAAGAGCTTACTGAATCAGGTCTTCTTCCTCGCCTTGATGCTTGGATTGCTGGAGAGATGACTTCCATGCGTGTGTTGAAGCAAGTGACTGAGTTGGCGCAAGAAGTTATCGCCTACGTTGAGTTGTGTGGCCAGACAGGGTCCCAGCCGAAAGGTCGATACATGCTTGCTCTTCTTGCTCGTCATTTCAGCATTGACCGCGTTCGAGGCACTGTGCTGACTGCTTCAACGTTGTTCCAGGTCGAAATTGGAGGAAACTCCATTCGAGATCTCCGGGATTTTGTGCAGCGCGTTCGGACTGTTCTGTATTCAATCCCAATAGGACAGAGGCCGGATGATCGCCTCACTGGCGAATGGCTCTTCCACCGTGTGAAGCACATTAGGAAGCTAGAACGTGTCATTGATGACATCAGAGAATCTGCGCCAGAATCCCGTCGTCGTGAGTGGAGTTACCTATGGAACAAGATACAAGACGTCATCGTTCAAGAACGAGAAGACACCAATGCTCAGTCGGTAATCAATTGCAGCTCCGCAGGCAAAGGCCAGGGGGGTACCTGCTGAGACCGAAGAGCCACCGCGAAGTCCTCCAGCGCCCAAGACTCCGCCAGAGGCTCCAGTGTCTACAACCCCAGCACCAACCCCTGAGCCTGAGGCGAGAGCAAAGCCAAAAGCAAAAAGCATGTCAGATGCAGAAAAGGCTAAGACGCCTTGCATTTTCTTCAGGATGGCATCTGGTTGCATGCACGGAGAGGACTGCAAGTACAGTCATGACCCTGATAAGACCCCTAAGGTTGACCCTAAGTCTAAGCCTAAGGCCGCCGCTCCCAAACCCAAATCCACAGGAGCCGTTGCGAAGGCAGTCGTGGCAATGAGTGCCGCCTCAAGCGTGTGCAACATCCCTGGAAGCAACGCCTTAAGCGTTGGGTGGGCTGCGGACACAGCTGCTGGTCGGCATCTTGGATCGGCACGGGCGTTGGCAGACCGGGGAATTCCGTCAGAGTCATACAGGTCGTTTCTTGCGCGCTCAGCGAGCCTTGTTACGTTCCACGCAGGCGGTGGACCTCAGCCCGGTTCGCAGAGCTTGGGATTTGCGTCCGACAATATGCCTCTCGCCATTCACTACATGTTGGACAACTGCCCAGTTGTTCGAAGCACTGGCTTGGATGTTGAATCTGGGAAGGCCTTCATATGGTTACCTGGTTCCCTTCCATTCTTCGCGCATGACTTGTCTAAGCTTCGGGTCGACTGCGCCGAAGAAGCCAAGCTTTATGCCAAGCGCACAGATGAGCATTTGCCGATCTTCGCCAGCAAATGTCAGTTTGTCCATGGTCTTGCTGCGTCAGCTGATTCTCTTGACGAGTCGGGTGAGGAATGCCAAGAGCCTTCGCGTCCCGTTGCCCATGATCCAGCTGAAGAGTATGCCAAAGACCTCCTAACAAAGCGTGGTGATATTCCGCCCAATCAAGTTCGTAAGATCTTTGGACTTATGAAACGCGTTTCCGCATCCCGAGGGATTGAGCCGAGCGATGACGCGTCCTTTGCAGTAGGTTGCTTCCGTCGAGGTGGTGTGGTCGGTCTACTGAAGTCCAAGAAAGGGGTCTTCCGGTTTTCCGCCAAAGATCGACTTCGTGCCACAAAGCCTTGGACTGGTGTTCGACTTGTGATGGTCTCGTGTGCAGCAAAAGATCCTGCTTCTCTCGAGCATGATGTTTTGGATGCTCTCATAGGAGTTGGGTTTCTACTGGACAATCTTCCGCTGGTTGATGTCATTCCCGCAGAAGTTGATTCGTCCGAGATACCTTCCTCTTCGTCAAGGGGGTTGCCCAAAGAACATCTTATCGAAGCAAGCCCTGATGGTCCTGCTGCGTCTGCGCTTCCTGAAGGGGACAAGCCTCTTGATTTGAGTTCACCTGGATTCCCCGTTGTGGATGATGCACATGTCAGTGATCGAGTTCGCAAACTCAGAGATGAAGCTGTAAGTGTGAAGCATCGCTTCTTCCACTTCCCAAAGAACCCGTTCTGTGATGTGTGCAATCAATCCAAGCTCTTGTCCAGAAGAGTGTGTCGCAAGCCTCGTGATGAGGACTCTGAGCCCGCGTTGCTTGAAGCCTCGGAATTTGGAGAAGTCATCGCAGCTGATCACATTCATGTGTTCAAGTCACTCAGCGACTCCAACGCTCCCGGAAGAGAGTATGTTGTGTTCGAGCAGTGCCCTGTTCAATGACGCGTTGCCTTTACTTGAAGTTTGGCAAACCGTGATTCTTGGCATCAAGCTTTTGTGTCATGCAAATAATGAAGCTTGTGTCGCCATTATCCGAAAGGACATTCAGCTAAGCTGAGAAAGGTAATCCTTTGACGAAGGCCCTTTCAATGCGGAAATGGGCTCACGCACTAAAGTTGCTGCGCATTTCTACTAAACATCTGCCAGATGTTCCCAGCTAAGTGTGTTCGCCGTCACCTAAAGCTTTGTTACAATTGCCTCTGGTGATAATGTTGCGATGGTTGTTCAGCTGAGCGATACTTCCATCACTGTGCAACTTGCAGACACTCGGATGTCCAGCGGCCGCTCTCTTCATCCTTGTGTCATCCGAATGAGCTCTTGAAGAACTCGTTCCTAAACCACTGCCTATCCTCAATCTCGCACTGTGTGATGTCGGTGTTTGGCTGCTGCCTAGCGCCGCTCTGACTCTGCATGAGCACAGCTGTGCTTCTGATTGGGAGTAGTCTTGTACAGTATCCATCATCGTGCTTTTGCAGACACTTGGATATGGGCCATCATCCCTGTGTCATCTGAATGAGTTCTTGAGGATCTCGTTCTGCACTCCTTGCCTGCCCTCAGCCTTGCACTGCGTTGTGTCAGTGTACGGCTGCTCCCATGCGCCGCTCTGACTCCGCCTGAGCACAGTCCTGCACCGGTTGAGAGTAGTTTTGTATAGATCGCAGGTAGAATTACCTTAAAGGTTTATTGAGTCTGCGTTTCAGCCTGATCACCTGAGATACTGGATTCAATTTGTACATGGCTAAGCCTGTACTTCAATCGACAGTAGGTTTGGCTGCAGAGTTGAGCTCGTAGCTGTTGCTTCCTGAAGTCCAGAATCGAGCTTCAAATGAGCTCTAGGACTTGAGAGTCTGCAAACATGAAGGGGGGAGTTGTTAATTTACGGGTATCCTCCTTGTATAGTCATGTTGTGCAGACCAGGACTACGACCTGCCGTCACCTTTTTGGCTCAAGATGAAAAAGGGCCGCTCTGAAAGCGGGTTGTACGTAGGGTCGAGGGCTGTGTTGATCCCCAACCCTTTGTGGTTCTCCCTCTTGTTGCCTTGTTCCCTTAGCTCAGGCATCAGAGTTTTGAGTCTTTCAACTTTGATGTTTAATTTTTTTTGGGGGGGATGTTGAGGGTTTAGGGTTCGGGGAGGGTTCTAAGGTTAGAAGGTTCAGGGTTTGGAGTGGGGGGTTTTCGAGGCACCTAGAATCTCAGCTGGCGTGGCGGATGGCCCTGAAACCCCGGGGCCCCCAAACAAACCCCGGGGCCCCCAAACACCAAGCTCTTTTGGGAGATGCTGGGCTGGTATCTGTCGCGGGGGCTCTCGGGGCGTGCGGTTTGGTGTTATGAGGGTTTGGGGTCCACTGATCCTACCCACAAACCTTCAAGCAGGGTCTCGCGAAAGTTCCTGAACACTCTCAGATCCCACCTCTGCCTCAAGCTCAAGATTTGTGGTTCAGGGTTTAGGGCTTGAAGGCGTGGACTTCTTGTGCCCGAACAAAGCATGCCCAAGCGTCTGGGAAGGCAGGTTCTTGTGACCTGTTTGGTGGAGTGCCTCTTGGGACCGCGTGCTTCGGATGGCTTAAACATGAAAAGACCCCCCTCCCCCCCAAAAGCCCCAAACCCCTGAGCCCTGAGCCCCCAAACCCTCAACCCTCAACCCTCAACCCTCAACCCTCAACCCTCAACCCTCAACCCTCAACCCTCAACCCTCAACCCTCAACCCTCAACCCTCAACCCTCAACCCTCAACCCTCCACCCTCCACCCTCAACCCTCAACCCTCAACCCTCAACCCTCAACCCTCAACCCTCAACCCTCAACCCTCAACCCTCAACCCTCAACCCTAAACCCTAAACCCTCAACCCTAAACCCCAAACCCAAAACCCTCACTCAGATGTGGCGCCAGGCAGCAGATCGAGACGCACCTCCGCATCTATCTGGCCCGAGCCGCGGCAGTGCTCTTCGAATCTCTTCGAGACCCTAGAAGCCCTGAACTGTGAACCCCGAATTTAGGGTTTAGGGTTTGGGGTTTGGGGTTTAGGGTTTAGGGTTTAAGGCTTAGGGTTTTGGGGCTCAAGCCCCAGCCCCTAAGCCGTTCAGGAGGCATTCTGGGATCCTAAACCCTAAACCCTAAACCCTAAACCCTAAACCCTAAACCCTAAACCCTAAACCCTAAACCCTAAACCCTAAACCCTAAACCCTAAACCCTAAACCCTAAACCCACAAAAGAAGGCCCAAAGCCTTGCGCTCAACCCGCCAAAAGGGCCCCCAGGAGAGCCAGAGCCGCTGTCCCATAGGGGTCTTAGATCGACAATCCTAATATCTTGGAGGTTCATGGTACTTATGAACCAATTATAACTGTACTTATAACTGTACTTATTACAAGTCCACTTATAAGCCCCTTAAGTGCCCTAGTGTGGTTATAATATAACCACATTGGGGCACTCAAGGGGCTTATAGGTGGGTGATAAGTGCAGTTAGAATTGGTTAGTAAGGGCCATGAACCTCCAAATATAGGGGCCGGAATGATTACGAGCGGTATTCCCTTGTTGTCCCTTCGTAATTATACCAGAACAACCCAGGCCCCTAAAATATGGGGATTGTAGAGTGGTGAACATGTTTAGGTTCTTCTTTTCCTCGCGTTTCTGGTAAAGGGCCGCCGGGGTTTTTCGGCGTGTAACAGGGTTCAGGGTTTCTCCTGCATCACAAGGCTTGTAGGGTTTTATCCAGGCTGTGTTTGAGTCCCCCAAAGCACGATACACCCCGAATGCCATGGACCCCACAACACTCCTAAAGGCCCAAAACCCTAAACCCTAAACCCTAAACCCTAAACCCCTAAAGGCCCAGAATTCCTAAGGAGCTCAAGCTTCAAGCTCTAACTCCCAACGCTCTGAGCTCCAAGCTCCAACTCCATAGCCTGGGTGGAGCGTAAACCGTAAACCCCTAAACGCGATCAGGCCTGGCTGCTTGCAAACCTTGGCCTGGACATCGTCATGATGGCCAGAGACACGGAAGATGATCCTGGCTTGTGGTTTCAGTCCTAGGGTTGGGGAAGTTTAGGGTTTCTGGTCTTCAAGTTTCGCGCTCCTAGCCAACCTCCATGAGCTCTCCTTTTAGGCGAAAACTCCTCTTGACCTGGGGAGCCATACCCGAGCTCGACACCCTAAGCCTAAAGCCCTCAGCCTTGAACCCCAAAGGTAAGGGTCCCCCTGCTAGGGAGCTCTGCTTGCAAAGGGAATGGCAAATCGTGGCCATCTTGAACCCCCCAAAACCCTGCTGAACCCCTGAGCAACCTGAACCTCTCTAACCAACCTGAACCCGAAACCGTAAACCGTAAACCGTAAACCGTAAACCCTAAACCCTAAACCCTAAACCCTAAACCCTAAACCCTAAACCCTAGATCCTGCTTCCCCGCCTGTGCAGAGGCCTTCGCGATCGCACAGACCAGCTGCGCCCAGCCGGGCAGCCCAATCTTTCCTGACAGCCTTGGGCCTTGGGTTGGGGTCGCCCTGAACCTCAAACCCGAAGGTTTAGGGTTTTAGGGTTTTAGGGTTTTAGGGTTTTAGGGTTTTAGGGTTTTAGGGTTTTAGGGTTTTAGGGTTTTAGGGTTTTAGGGTTTTAGGGTTTTAGGGTTTTAGGGTTTTAGGGTTTTAGGGTTTAGAATTTAGGATTTAGAAGCCCTCCCTTGTTAAGTTTCAGATTTAGGTCTGGGCTTTCTTCAGACACGACTTCGATTGCACGGCTCGATACCCGTGCGTTTCTTGATTGGGGGCAACTCGCTGCTCTCTGCTTAAGAACACCCCCACAATGGAAATATTCTTGCTCATAAGGCCAATATAGGGATCATTATCTTTCAATGTTTTGAGGGGTTTTAAACAAATAGTAGATCAAGTCCCTTCCCTTCCTCCTCCTCTTCCGCCTCCCTCCTCCCCCTTCCCCCACCTTCCCCCCTTCCCCCCTTCCCCCCTTCCCCCCTTCCCCCCTAAAACGTGAAGCCCCAAACCCTATCAAGCCTGCGTCTGCCCCCTGAGCCCGAACGTCTGAGATGCCTTAAACCCTAAACCCTAAACCCTAAACCCTAAACCGCCTAAACCCTAAACCCTAAACCCTACACCCAAAACCCTAAACGGTTTAGGGCCGGCTGCGGGACCCCATGAACCTTCCGGCCGAGGCTGCCAGGGACTGCGGCCGGCAGTGCCCCCTCCACTCGGGGCTTCGGGGTTTAGGGTTTTAGGGTTTAGGGTTTCGGGTTTAGGGTTTAGGGTTTAGGGTTTAGGACTGAGGGATTAGGGTGTTTAGGGGTGTTTAGGGGTGTTTGGGGGTGTTTAGGGGTGTTTAGGGGCTTAGGAAAAGTTGGACAAGATAATAAATGAAAAGATGTCCAAAAGAAGGATACAAATAATAGAGCTTCAGAAACTAGAAAACCCCCAAAAAGAAGAAAAAAATTATTAATAAGACTTCATATTTTTAGTGAATTCTCTTAATAAATCTCTAGACCAAATATGAAAACTATAAATTAATCCAAATAAAAGATGATCGTGGAAAGAGCGCACACATGAACACTATGAACACGGGCTAGTAAAGATAATATGTGCCCGTGAAGATAATAAGAATAGAATGACACGGGCGAAACGATATTAATACTAGCCCGTGTGCGTTCTCTCTCTCCCTTTTCTCTCACTCTTTCACTCATGTCCTCACGCGGGGGTTTTAGGGGTTTTGGGGGTTCGGGCCCGAAGCCGGGTTTTGGAGGCCGGCCGTCGCGCAGGGTGAGCTCTGCGGGATGAGGGGTGCCAGGTCGCTTAGCCTTAAACCTAAACCCTAAGCCCTAAGCCCTAAACTCTAAACCCTAAACCCTAAGCCCCCAGCTTGCTTACCAAGTTTCGATTTCTAGTGGAAACTGGGATGATATCAGGCTCGCCTTGCCCACATCTGCCCACCCATGGCCGGCTCGATGGAGGGTGTGTAGCCCCTACATGTTTTCATGACCATTTGCAAGAGCATGTCCTGTTAGTTCCTGCTGTCGGCTTGTGGTGCCATGTAACGACCAGAGGAAGCACGCAGCAGCCCCGCCACAGCTTGCTTGAGCTTTGTTGGATCTTCAAAATGTCAGCCAGCAGCGGACAAAGCTCTGAAAGCCTTAAAGCCTTAAACCCTAAACCCTCAACAACAGACCCTATAAAGCCCTCAAAGCCCAAACACCCTGAAACCTAAGCTGCCCTAAACTCAGGAACCCCAAAACTTGCAACCCTAAACCCCAAACCCCAAACCCTAAACCCCAAACCCCAAACCCTAAACCAAAAACCCTAAACCCTAAACCCTAAACCCTAAACCCTAAACCCTAAACCCTACGATCTATTCCGGCAGCTGTTGCGGGAGCCCAGGGAGCCCAAGACCCCAGAAAATATAAGGGAGATCTCTTCCCAAGCCTATCTTACACTTGCATTTAGAGTTTAGGGTTTAGGGTGTAGGGTTTAGGGTTTAGGGTTGAGGTCTTTGAGGCTCCTTTCTGAGAGGTGGGACTCCTGAATCACAGTGATTCTTGGGCTCTCTGCGGCATGGCTATGGGAAGGTGGAGCCCTTGTGGCACCCCCCAGGGCCGCACCAAGGAGCCTTGCCGGCATGCAGCCGCTTCCATATGGCGGCCTGCCCCTCCGCCTTCGACCCCCCGGACCTTCGAGAGACCACCCGAGAGGCTGAACCAGCTGCGGTGTCCCTAAACCCTAAACCTGAAACCCGAAACCCTAAACCCTAGACCCTAATCCCTAAACCCTGAACCCTGAACCCTAAACCTTAAACCCTAAACCCCGATGGTTCCCTTTTGCTCCATGGCCACTGCAACCCCTTCTTCTTTTTGCCCGCTTCAGGTGAAGCGGCTTGGCCAGGACCTCGGCCAAGCCAGGAGTTTTTTCGGGGTATCGGCATAAAGGGTGTCCTGCAAAACAAAAAAAGGTTTGGGGTTTAGGGTTTAGAGTTTAGGGCTTAGGGTTTAGGCCCGAAGCCCCGAGCCCCGCAGGGTGGTGGGTTGAGGCGTTCGGTCCCTATGCATCTGACGTGCCCATGACCGCAGCCGAAGCCCTAAACTCGAAACCCTAAACCCCTAAACCCTAAACCCTGAACCCTGAACCCTGAGCCCTGAGCCCTGACCCCTGAACCCTGAACCCTGAGCCCTGAGCCTTAAGCCCTAAGCCCCAGAAAAACGCCCCTCCCCAGGCTTGTGCGGCCAATGGCCCGAGGCCCTCCGGCTGCTGCTCCGGGCCGAAGGCCTGGCATCAGGGCTTAAGGCGCAGTTTATATACTTTTTTGAATTTATTTATTTTGCTATTTATTTTTACTTATATATATATATATATATATATAGACATTTTGTGTTTTTTAAAGTAGGGTTTGGGAGATTTAGGTTTGGCGCACGCTTGGCCTATGGTGATGATAGTCCGCGTTGCCATCATTGCCGTGTGCGTATGTCTGCAAGTCCGAGCTTCTACAAACGAACTAGGGTTTATACGACTGTTATTGGTGGGTGTGTATAAGGTTCCTTTTTAATATTGGTGAGCGCATATATATATATATATATGTATATATATATATATATATATTGGGTGTCCTTTTGGGGATACAAGGAATATAAACCCTACGTCATATGTCCATGTTCGGCGTTTGTTTTTTGAGGGGGGGGGGCATGTAAGGCCTCAGCTCTCCAACATCCCGAAGCCCCAAACCCCCCCACCTTCTTCTGGGCCTACATGTTCAGTTTGGGGCCTGCTAATTTAAAACTTCTACGCCCAAAGCCCCCACCAAAACCCCAAAACCCAAAACTCTAAACCCTAAACCCTAAACAAACCCAAGTCCCGGGACTTGACCAATTTAAAACTTCTACTGCCAGAGCCCGCCAAACCCTAAAAGATCCCTAAACCCTAAACCCTTAGCCCTAAACCCTAAACCCGTAGCCCTAAACCCTAAGCAAACCCACGCCTCGGGAACGAGGGTCAGCTCTTCGTCTTGACGTCGTCGCTTTCGGTGCCGCGATCGGCCTGCGACTCGGGGGCTTGAAGGGCTTTGGGCTTTTTTTTTTGGGGGGGGGGGGGGGGCTTTTCGGGGTTTAGGGGTTTAGGGTTTAGGGTTTAGTTTTGAAGGGCTTTGGGCTTTTTTTTGGGCTCTTTTGGGATTTAGGGTTTGAGGCTTCAGGGGTTTAGTTTTTGTTTTTGAGCTCTCTTGGGGTTTATGGTTTAATTAGGGGTCTAGGGGCTTAGGTTCTTGTTGGGAGTCTCGGTGGGGTTTTGGGATGTCGGGGGCTTCGATCAAGGTTTTGAGGGTGTTTCGGGGGCTTCAGGCAGGGGTCCGAGCTTGCTCTGTCAAGCGCGTTCGTACTCGGACCCTTACGGATGTAACCCCCTAAGAGGTTCCCCGAATACATACTCCTCCTAAGGCCCTTACATTCCCTTGGAGCATCTTTAACACGGGTCCCCAAACCCGAGGGCGCAACCTTAACGGAGTGCAAGGTAAGAGTCCCTTCAAAAAAAAGCCATCCTAGTGAGCTGCCCCCAGGAGCCTGCGCACGGGCACCGGATGGGGAGGCCGCGGGTGCTGTTCTGCGGTTTTAGGGTTTGAGGGTTTAGGGGGGTTCAGGGTTTAGGGTTAAGGGTTTAAGGGGTTTAGGGTTTAGGGTTTAAAGTTTCAGGGTTTTGGTCTGTGGCAGCTTCATCCTTCTTCTCCTTTTCTGTCCGGATTTCCAAAAGATCGAGCGAGAATTGCGCCGAAGCCTGGGAAGGCCTGGCCTTGGGCGCTGTACCTCCTCGGCCGCGCCAAGGATTCGCCTGCTCCGAGCCGTCTCTGGTGTGGTGGGTTTTGCTGGTAGGGTTTGGGGTTTAGGGTTTAGGGTTTAGGGTTTAGGGTTTAGGGTTTAGGGTTTAGGGTTTAGGGTTTGGGGTCCTAGGGGTTTTGGAGGGGGTTCACGTTCTCAAGGGGCTCGACTTGGTGCAGTTCGGGTCGAGCTGGGGATGCAGTGAGTCGCAAGGCGTGGCTCGGGCTTGCTGAAAGGGCTGTTCGTGAGCTTTGTCTAGGTACGACTGTTTTTGTTTTCTATGTTGGGTGTGCGTAGGTATGTTGCAGGGCTTTGGGGGGATTTTCGGATTTCATGTTCCGGGGCTTCTCCACCCCCCACTGCATCCGAGCCTCAACTTTTGCGTCCGAGGTGCACAGCCCTTGGGATCTAGAAGTAAGCCACGCCATCTGAAGAGCGATGGGTCAGAGGTACTCAGGTGAGCAATCCTCAGGATCTGGTATGGAGCCATAGCATCTGTGGCAGACCGAGCCCCACAATACTGGCATTGGGATTGTGGTGTACTGTCTGTGAGGGCATCCTGACAAACATGTAGAAATCCTAGGCCCTCAGCCAGAAACCCATGGAAACCCTAAACCCTAAACCCTAAACCCTAAACCCTAAACCCTAAACCCTAAACCCTAAACCCTAAACCCTAAACCCTAAACCCTAAACCCTAAGCCCGAGATTGGGGTCGGCGGGTTGGGAGGAAATGTGAGCCTCGGCTCCTGCCACAAAACGTCCCGTGTCGTGGTGTGCACGGAACATGTGACACACCCTGAACACGTAACCCAAGCCCTGGACCCTGTAAACTATAAAACCCTGAACCCGAACCCCTGAATCCCTGAATCACGAACCCAAACCCGAACCCATAGACCCTTGACCCTAAACGCGGTTTCGAGTTTAAATAGGGTTCAGGGTTTAGGGTTTCCCCCCAAAACCGCCAGAAACCCTCTCCCCCCCCCTTACCGAAGTCACCCCAAGCCTCGGGGAAGGACTCCGGAGTGCAACTTAGCCAAGTGCTCCTGGGAGCTGAGCTGCCCTCAGCCTGAGGGCCAGGCTTGGAGATTCTTGGGTTTTTGGGCTAGATGTTGAGTCTTTCGGACTGCGCCAGAAGCTCCGAACTCCTCGAGCAGCTCAAGGGAACCCCAGCGCCCTAAAACCCTAAACCCTAAACCCTAAACCCTAAACACTAAACCCTAAACCTTAAACCCCAAGAAGCCCTACAGACCGGCAAGTCCGAAGTCGATGCTCTGGCACGAAGGTCGGAGTATCTGCCATGGGGGGGGGTTGCTCCAAGTTAAAGTCCAGGGTTTAGGGTTCAGGGTTCAGGGCTTAGGGTGCAGGGTTTAGGGTTTTGAATGGGTTGATGTTCTGGTGTTGCTGCTTTTTTCTGTTTCTTTTCGTGCTTATTGCTCGGGTAGTTCTCTGTCCTACCTTGTCGCAAATAGACCGGCCACTGTGCTGCTGATGCGTCCGCTTTCAATAAAACTACCAACTGCACATTGCACTCGGACGCCACACTGGCGCAAGCTGCATGTCGTGCACTGGAACGCAGATGGACTGCTGTGCAACCAAGAAATTGGCTGGCAAAGGCCTGCACGTCCCAGACATGCTTGAAAACGCAACACCATGCGGCCCCGTCACAAGGATCCATTTTCAGGGCCCGAAAATTTCAGAAAACGTAGGACACGTTAGATAACCTTATGGTTAGAGAAAGTTCCGGTTCCAAATAAGACCTTGCCGCACCTTCTTCTTGCTATTCTTCGAAATTTTGAGGAAGACTGGCAAAACGTAGAACAGAACTGAGTAAGAGGTTGTTTTGCTCACGACCGAGCAGAACTGGCTTCTTAATCTGGGATCCAAACTAGGCAACCTTATGTTTTTTTTGAAATCCACAATCCAGGGCCCATTTTTGGCGCCCGGCTACTTTTTTGGAACCAGTTGGGGACGCGAAGCTTCTGTCCCCTTCAGCCAAGGGCAAGGAAGTCTTTACAGACACCCTTTTGAGCCCTAAGCGCCCTGAAAAGCCCAAGTCTCTTGAAGCCCCCAACCCCGAGACAAAACAGAAACTAAACCCCTAAACCTATCAACCCCAGACCCTGAGCCCTCAAAACTAAGTCCAAAACCCCTGAGCCCTCAACCCGAATGTCTTACGGAACCTTCAAAGCGACAGCTCGCTTTGCCGCTGCTCGAAGGTTCGTGGGCAGTTATATGTAGGGTTATAAGTACCCTAAAAAACGTTATCGCCAGTTATAATTGCAGTTACCCTGCTTATAACCCCCCTTATAGCTGCCCATGAACCTCCAAGTAGTCCTAAACCCTAAACCCTAAACCTTAAACCCAAAACCCTAAACCCTAAACCCTGAACCTCCAAGTACCATTGAAGTGCTGGCCGAGGCCATCTCTGCCTGTGGGCAGGCTCGTCGATGGAGGGAGGCTGGGGTAAGGGTTTAGGGTTTAGGGTTTAAGGTTTATATAGGGTTTAGGGTTTAGGGCTAGGGTTTAGGGTTAGGGTTTAGGGTTTAGGGTTTAAGGTTTCTATAGGGTTTAGGGTTCAGGGTTCAGGGTTCAGGGTTTAGGGTTTAGGGTTTAGGGTTTAGGGGAGAAGCACTTAGGGGATTTAAGGCGGCTGAGAGTGTAGCACCTGCGGTTGCGAATATTTGGCCCGCAGTAAGTTGCAAGGGCTCGAGATTCATGTACGGTAAGGTCGGGGACTTCTGCAGGATGTGTGTCGTGTACAGGCCTCGAGTTGAATTGCAGATGCAGGCGTGTTTCGAACATGGCTTTGACGATGTCCTCATCGGGTCCACGACTGCCATCTTTATATAGGGAGCGACGGAAGAATCTTAACTAGGTAGAAGGGGGGGGGGCGAGTAGGAGGGTGCTCCTTTTGTTCGATTTGATCAGGGTTTCTGCGCAGAAGCGCCTGCAGGCACTGCACCTCTACGCGCACGGGGAGTTGGCCCGCGGCTCAGCGGTTCTCGTGCGAAGTCTTCGAGGCCCCCATGATCGTGAGTGAGCCCCCCCCCCCCCCCCCCCAAACTCCTCTCCTCAGACCTCCGCCTCGCAATCTGAACCCGTGTTCCAAGCCTGAGGTCTGGACTTGGTGTAAGGGTTAAGGTCATAGAAATGTTGCAGATTTTTCGGGCTTAGGGTCCCGCTTCTTTCTTTGTTTCTTAACAGAAGTAGCCGCCCAGACCTTGTTGTCACGCTGTGTCAGGCGCTTGGTCCTCTGGTCCTTCTGGTCCTTCTGGTCTTCTGGTCTTTCTGAGGTCAAAGGTGTCGTGGACCCTGCTATTCCCAAGTACCTCAAAGGGCAAACTTCCCTCCCAAGCAATGAGTCCCAAGCACGGAAGCTCTAAGCACGACCCCTCTTACATAGGCCTTGCCCCGCAACGCTGTGATGTGCAGCGCTGTCGTCAGCGCCTGCCCTGCGGCCGTCGCCTCAAAGTTTCGTGACCTCTCATTTTCTTTGGTTGGGGTTTAGGGTTTTCGGGGTTGAGGGGGGCTCAGGGTGGTGCCTCGTATTTCAAAACTGCCCTGAGCTTTTGACCCCAAACCCCCAAACCGAAACCCTAAACCCTATGCCCTGCGCCCGAAGCCCTAAAAGGGCCTTTCAGGCTTGTCTGGTAAGATTTCAGGGGCTGAAGTTCGGGCTTTGGTTTGGGGGGGGGTTTGGGTGGGGCCTGCAGGGTTTGGCAGGGCCTGAGGGTTTTGAAGGGGTTTGTCACGAGGCAGTGACCCAGAGGAGGGTTTAGGGTTTAGGGTTTGGGGTTTTGGGGTTTGGGGTTTGGGGTTTGGGGTTTGGGGTTTAGGGTTTGAGTGTCAGGGGGTTTCGAAGTGGAGCTTGGATAGCTCGGAGTTTCGAGTTGCAGTTCTGAGACCGACTCGCTGCTTGGGCAGGGTTCGGGTCTGAGTTTAGGTTTTTTCTAACCACTAAAGCCCTAAACCCTAAACCCTAAACCCTAAACCCTAAACCCTAAACCCTAAACCCTAAACCCTAAACCCTAAACCCGGAAACACTTTCGAAGGCTGCTTCGGGGAGTGGACTCGGGAGAATCTGGGCACGGGGGGGGAATCCTGGCTCAGGCACACGCGGAGAGATTGCTGGAGGCCATGCACCCTTCTTCTGGCACCATCGACCCCTAAAGGATAACCCTAAACCCTAAACCCTAAACCCTAAACCCTAAACCCTAAACCCTAAACCGTAAGCCCTAAACCCTAAACCCTAACCCCTAAACCTTAGACCCCCAAATCTCCATGAGAGCCCTGTGAGCCTGAGCCTCGCCTTCCGCACCAAAGCCCTCATGTTGCACTCGCTTCAGTATCTGGGGGCCCCGGTTTAGGGTTTAGGGTTTAGGCCGAACAGTTTTGGGGTTTGAGCTCACCCTCGATAGGGCGAACCGGGGCTGGGGGTAGGGCGGGTAGGGGTCGAGGGTTGAGTGGAGGCCTACTGAAGCTTGAGGGTCTAAGCTTTCCAGGCTTTTTTGGCTCCCTGGTTAGGGGGCCTGCGGACAAATGCGGGTAACCGAAACAATTTCTACTAAAGCGAATGAGGGCAGCTCGTGGAAGGATTTTTTTTAATGAAGTTATAAAAGGAATTTATGAACACAAGCCGGACTCCAGGGAGTTTCTTATTCGAAACTATGCTTAGTTTTTGGCTCTCTGGCCCCCCTCCTTCATCCCCGGGCCACGAACTTCGCATAGTTGCGGGTAACCCTTGTCAATAAGGGTGCCCTCTGTAATTTTGCCGGAACTTCGCATAATAGCGTAGACGGGGTGCAACATGAAGCCTCGACTTCGAGGTTCACGTAAGTCATAACGTAGGGCGAAAGGTACTCGTAGGGCACCAATAATTATCACTGCTTTTAACCTTGCTTCGGGAACTTAGAGCCCTGCTGATCATCGCGATCGCAGCACGAAGGCCTTTGGATCTTTACCCCGTTTTGTAACAGAT
>CAJNDS010002484.1:143187-148187 GCA_905221605.1 Symbiodinium natans | reverse complement strand
TTCCCGCACTAATCGGACTTTTCGGACCAGCGCTGAGCTTACTGCTTTGAACGTGCTCAGGTCGACAAGGTCGAGTCCTCGTCGAGAGCGCTCCCCAGAACTTGATTTCGTGATTTCTCTGATTTTGGCATGCAAAAAGATCTATAGGAGCACGACGAGGATCCTCGAGAGCCAACCAACAAAGCAATGCGTATCCGACACGGATCAAGCAAGAGAGGGCGGGGTGACTATGCGTTGGGACGGGAAAGTCATCTTGTTGCTGCGGCGCCATGACCGTTCTCTTGTTGCGCACGCCAGTGTACGTTGCACACGTTTACTGGGGGAGCAGCGGAGCAGCGGAGCAGCGGAGCAGCGGAGCAGCGGAGCAGCGGAGCAGCGGGCTTGGACTCCATTGTCCATTGCAGGTCAGGGCCCACCGATCCTCTGCCTACCCTGTGGGGCCTCCGGGGCTTAGGCTGGCCGGAGGCCGGAGGGGGCATTCATAGGCATTCTCTGTGCAGTCCTTCGTCCTTCTCAGCCTTTTCCAGGGTGGCCTCCTTGGGTCGCGGGGGGCGGGCGCCCTCCAAAGCCCTGGTTTGCGCGTCTCCTGGCAGACCGGGAACACCCAGTTGGTACCGGTAACAGAAAAATCAATCAAGAAAGCTCACAGGAAGTCTCCTTGGACCATCTGGGAATAGCGCGAAGCTGCTTTGGTTCGCAGCTCCTGGGAATGCCAGCCCACCGCAAATCCCACAAACAGCTTGCATTGCTACGCTGCTCCCCCCCCCCCATCTTCTTTTGTGGCTTTTCAGACTCTCGGTCGCTCAGGTCCCTCGTCCCCCCCCCCCCCATGGTCTCCTTGTCGGAATGTGCAAAGCAGCATGTCGCCTTCTGGCAATCACCGCCTTGGACTTCTCCCTTTCCACACACAATTGAGAGAGACGAAACACATGCAAAATCATGCAAAATCATGCAAAAAACATGCAAACATCGTGAGGCCGAGAGAGGCCGAGGTGCCGTTGCACAGCCTCGTCTTGTACTTCGCCGGGTGATAGGAGATCTCGCCTTTGGAGTGCGCAAGCACGCATCGGTCGCCAAACGGGCACCTCAAAAGTGCGGGGCGCGAAAAGTAAAACCGTATGCTGCCAATGCGAAGAGAGATCTGAGGATCTGAGACTTTATGCACTTCTCAGTTGCTCAGCTCCGCTCTTGTTGGGCTGGGAGATCCACTTGCACGGCAGCCTCGGCGAGCCCCGGGGACATGAGGTGAGTTCTTCGGAGTTATTCGGAGTTCTTCGGAGTTCCTCACCACTCTCACAGTTACGGTGAGGGTGAGCTCTGAGGCAGCCTACTCCCAGTAGCGCAGCACCCCGTCCTCGATGGGAGTGCGACGCCGCTGGCCCTGTTTCCATTGCTGGAGAGTAAAGAAAACGTGATTCAATTGATTCAATACCAAGAACTTAGACGGGGCAAACAAGGACGACGAAGGAGGGCCGTTGTTGTATGTGTTGTTGCTGTGCCGTCGTCGAAAACGCACAAACCACAGCGCAGCAAATCAGCACGTCCTACGCTAGGGCGCAAGTTTTATTTGCTGCGCGGTCCTTTTTGCTGTGGCGGAGGCTGAAGCGCGGCTTTTGTTCCTGTGCAGTCGTTTTTGCTGTTCGTCATTTTTGTCTGCAGCCGTTTTTTTTGCTGTGCAAGCTGCATTGCGTTGCTTTCTCTTTTTGGTGTACGGACGCTTCTTCCTACACGCCTTCACTTGTTTATGAGAAAGCTCGTGTCTTGGCAACAAACCTGGACTTTCCACTCCATGAGTGGCTCATGGGGGCTGCTTCATTTTGCTAACTGAACTTAGGATGTCCTCGGCAAAAATGCTTCTCGTTTTGCCACGAAGCAGGAGACGAATCGCATTGCTTCGATTCCAAGAAGCCAAAGAAACACTTACAACGCGGGGAAAGTGTCGTCGCCATGTCGAAAACGGTTTTGGGGGGAGGGGAAAGGGGGGGGGAAAGGGCGGGGAAGGAAGGAAGGAAGGAAGGAAGGAATCGACCAGTGGCATACGGCCACGGCCTCCCGCACTCTTCCCCGCTGAGCATCTCAGGGGGTCTCCGCAAGCGTCATCGACCCCCTCCGCCAGAGGTTCCAGAGGGGGTACTATGGGTACTAGAAAAAAGAAACAAGGAGAAAAAAAAACCGGAATTGGTCCAAGTGGGGGGTTTTGGGGAAGGGTCTGGGCAGGAAGAAGGGTTGGGCGATGAGGCGGAAGCCTGTGATACGTGGACACTCTCATCGGACTGGAGCCAGGCTGCGAGGGAGGAGGATGTGTTACGGAGTGGCAGCCGAACGCGTTGGTCGGCGGCAGAGCATGCTGTCACCAATCCGACCAACTATCGCCGATAAAACAAGAGGAGAAGCGACTGAGGGCAGGATCCAGCGACTGGCGAAGATGCACCGGGAGCACAGTGCGGGGTCAAGGGAAGGCTGGTCGATTTTCTCAGTAACCACAAAAGGCGCCAAGAAGTGTTGGCCGGCGGTGCGCGTGAGGGCTTGTTGGCGACTGCGCTGCTTCGGTGGAGAGATTGCCCCAGCCTTGAAGGGGAACGAGCCAACGCCAGGCTGGGAGCACTGGCCAACGTGACGCAGCTACTTGAGCCTGTTTGCCTTGCACCAGCAGCGGCCAAAGGCGCAGGAAATATCGGACACAGGTGCAGGGAACCCTGATGTTCGAAGGCACTGGGCGAGAGGGTGGTCTTGACACAACCTTGGTCTGCAGAGAGCCACGCAAAAGACTCCCGCTGGCACACTAACCTCGGTAAAGGCATAGAGCGGGCAAGCCTCACTACAAAAAACGCAGAAGTGGCCCAGATAGGGGGCTTGGAGGCGAGAAGGCTAGTCTGCGCCAGAAGAGGGCAGCAGGAGGGGCAGAGAAAGGGGAGGGGGGAGGACTGAGGCCGGCCAGCAAAGCGAGCTTAAAGGCTCAGTCCAAAGGCAGGGCCGAATGCCCAGAAAGTCCGAGGTGAACTGCAGCACTCACTTGAGCCAGCCAAGGCGGCGAACAAGCCTGGAGGCTACACAACCAGAAACTGGGCCAAGGGAGACTGTGAGGCTGGCCAGCAAAGCGCAGCGAAAAGGCTCAGCCCAAAGGCAGGGGCGGATGTTCAGAGAGTTGGAGGTGAACAGCAGCACCTCACTTTGTTATTGTCTTGCAGCACGAGTAGGGGGTTTGGCGCTGAAGAGGTTGGAGAACGAGAAACTGGGCCTACACGGCGCGACACAGGAACTGAGGCTGGCCAGCAAAGCAAGGTTTGCCAGGCGCAGCGAAAAGGCTCAGTCCAAAGGCAGGCGCCCAGAGAGTCCGAGGTGAACAGCAGTATTTCATGGCAATGAAGAGGCTCTAGAACCAGAAACTAGGGTGCGACGTGGGAGACTGAGGCTGGCCAGCAAAGCGAGCTTTACCAGGCGCAGCGAAAAGGCTCAGTCCAAAGGCAGGGGCGAATGCCCAGACAGCGCCACCAGCTACGCACGCCGGCGTCCAGGTGCACACTCGCCTTCCGGGAGCAAGGTACTGTCACCCCACGGGGCAGCAAGCAGGAAGGGAGGAGGTGCTCTTCGGCAGCAGGGAGAAGCTGCCTTAGTGCCGCCTCCAGCGGCTGGCGAAGATGCACCGGGAGTACAGTGCGGGGTCAAGGGAAGGTTGGTTGATTCCGCCACCCTACGAGGAAGGAAGCCCTGCGCTGGACCGGTCGCCCAGGACTGCAGGCTTTCCTAGCAACCATAAGGCGATGAGAAAGGCGCCGAGAAGTGTTGGCCCGCGGTGCGCGTGAGGGCTTGTTGGCGACTGCGCTGCTTCGGGCACGTCGGTGAGAGATTGCCCCAGCCCCGAAGGGGAACGAGCCAACGCCAGGCTGGGAGCACTGGCCAACGTGACGCAGCTACTTGAGCCTGATTGCCTTGCACCAGCAGCGGCCAAAGGCGCAGGAAATATCGGGACACAGGTGCAGGGAACCCTGATGTTCGAAGGCACTGGGAAAGAGGGTGGTCTTGACACAACCTTGGTCCGCAGAGAGCCACGCAAAAGACTCCCGCTGGCACACTAACCTCGGTAAAGGCATAGAGCGGGCAAGCCTCACTACAAAAAACGCAGAAGTGGCCCAGATAAGGGGTTTGGAGGCGAGAAGGCTAGTCTGCGCCAGAAGAGGGCAGCAGGAGGGGCAGAGAAAGGGGAGGGGGGAGGACTGAGGCCCGCCAGCAAAGCGAGCTTAAAGGCTCAGTCCAAAGGCAGGGCCGAATGCCCAGAAAGTCCGAGGTGAACTGCAGCACTCACTTGAGCCAGCCAAGGCGGCGAAAAAGCCTGGAGAAACTGGGCCAAGGGAGACTGTGAGGCTGGCCAGCAAAGCGCAGCGAAAAGGCTCAGCCCAAAGGCAGGGGCGGATGTTCAGAGAGTTGGAAGTGAACAGCAGCACCTCACTTTGTTATTGCCTTGCAGCACGAGTAGGGAGTTTGGCGCTGAAGAGGTTGGAGAACGAGAAACTGGGCCTACACGGCGCGACACAGGAACTGAGGCTGGCCAGCAAAGCAAGGTTTGCCAGGCGCAGCGAAAAGGCTCAGTCCAAAGGCAGGCGCCCAGAGAGTCCGAGGTGAACAGCAGTATATCATTGCAATGAAGAGGCTTTAGAACCAGAAACTAGGGCGCGACGTGGGAGACTGAGGCTGGCCAGCAAAGCGAGCTTTACCAGGCGCAGCGAAAAGGCTCAGTCCAAAGGCAGGGGCGAATGCCCAGACAGACGCTTAAGACAAAAGGAAGAAGTGAAGTGGAGACTGAGGCTGGCCAGCGAAACAAGTTCGATGAGGCGGGAACAGCTCAGTCCGAGGCGCGCGGACGATGACCTGAGGAGTGCCCGGAGAATGGGGGGACAAAAGCAAAAAAACACACACACACACAACAAAAACCCCAAAAAAAACACACACGCACACACACACACACACACAAACACAAAAAAAAACAAAAACACACACACACA
>CAJNDS010002484.1:73268-143087 GCA_905221605.1 Symbiodinium natans | reverse complement strand
GAGAGAGAGAGAGAGAGAGACTGAGAGAAGAGAGATAGAGGGAGAGAGGGCGAGAGCGGGCGAGAGCGGGCGAGAGCGGGCGAGAGCGAGATGAAACGGGCTCCATGGAGAGCGTGGGTGGCATGTGAGCATAAAGAACATATGAAGGTTGAGGCGGTTGAGGTGCTTGCTTTCATTGAGCGCCTGTTGCTGTCATGAGTTTGATGCGCTTGGTCGTTGCAACAGCTGCTCTTGCATGCCAGGACCGGATGCCAACTTCCCAGCTGCCTCGAAGTGGAAGTGAAAACACCTTGTAGACTGCAGAGATCATGTGTGTCATGACGCGTCATGATGTGTCATGTGGACCCTTTCCCAACTGTCATGGCGCAGCCCTCTCAGGATGCGGCTGCATGGGCTTGTGAAGCTCGCAATGCCCAGCCTCCACAAGTACCACGCCAAGCTTTTCATTATGCGCTGGCTCGCTGGCAAAGCGAGGACCCACCTGAAAGTCCGGGCATTTCTCTGTTCTGCAATGCCTGCGCGGAGGCCAAGAGTATTAAAGCCTGTAAACGTCCATGAAAGCCCTCCCCGCCAAATTGCTCTCAGATTCCTCTCAGAGCCTGATGAACCGTTCCAGATCACTGGCGTGCTCTGGCTCAGGCTGCCAGCGCGGCAATGCTGGACCTTGACACCCTTGACACTCTCAGACATGTTGAAGCCGGGCGCCACTACTACTTCGAGATGTCTGAAAGCAGCGAAAATTTCCGGTGAGGTCACTTCTCCACTGTCTCGAAGATGCCAGAGCGCGTGGCTCTCATACGGAAAGCACATTTAATCAGATTGAAACCGAGTTGAGTCCTAAGTTGTTCGTGGGGGACCAAGTCGTCCCCCGTGCAAGGTGCGGCAGCTGCAACATTTTGCCATTACCATTCGTGGGCAACTTCCTGTGTTCTTCAGGTGCAGAAAAGGAACTTGTGTGCGTAAGGCGCGAGCCATTTGGTCAAGTTCAAGGGGCCGTTTTGGGGCGAGCTATCTGGTAAAGTTCAAAAGGCCGTCTTGGCACGAGCTATTTATCCAAGAGAGTTTTGGGGCGAGCTACTTGGTCAAGTTCAAATGGCCGTTTTGACGCGAGCTACTTGGTAAAGTTCAAAAGGCCGTTTTGGCGCGAGCTATTTGGTGAAGTTCAAAGAGCTTCTTTGGCGCGAGATATTTGGTCAAGCTCAAAAAGCCGTTTTCGCGCAAGCTATTCGGTCAAGTTCAAAGAGCTGCTTTGGTGCGAGGTATTTAGTGAAGTCGAAGCTGCTTTGGTGCGAGGTATTTGGTCAAGTCAAAAGAGCCGTTTTGGTGCAAGCTCTTTCGCCAAGTTCAAAGAGCTGCTTTGGCGCGAGCTATTTGGTGAAGTTCAAAGAGCTGGCTTGGCGCGAGTTTCTTGCTCAAGCTCAAAAAGCTGTTTTGGCGCGAGCTATCTGGTCAAGTTCAAAGAGCTGCTTTGGCACGAGCCATCTGGTCAGGTTCAAAGAGCTGCTTTGGCGAGAGATATTCGGTCAAGTTCAAAGAGCCATTTTGGCCCGAGCAATTTGTTCAAAGAGCCGTTCTGGCGCGTGCTATTTGGTCAAGTTCAAAAGTTCAAAGAGCTGCTTTGGCGCACGCTATTCGGTCAAGTTCAATCAGCCGTTTTGGCGCGAGCAATTTGGTCAAGGACAAAGAGCTCTTTTTGCGGAGCTCGTTGGTCAAGTTCAAAGAGCTGCTTTGGCACGAGCTATTCGGTCAAGTTCCAAGAGCCGTTATGAGCCGTTTTGGCCTGGCGCGGGGCGGAAACATCTAAGGTTTTCCCAACTCTGCTTGCTCTGCGAAAAGGTTAGAAGGCTTTGGGATCGGACCTGCGCGGACCCTAGGTTTTTACTTTTCGGCAATCAAAAACAGACCACTTGCTTTCTCTTTCTTTCTTACTTTGTCGTTATTTTTCTTTGCTTTCCTTTCTTTCCCCTTCTTTCTCTGTCTTTTCCTTTCTTTCTCTTGCTGTCTCTTTCTTCTCTTTCTCTTTTCTACCGGGCTTGGGGGCACCCCGGGGCCCCCGCATGCGGGGCAGGTCCCAGAGTCACGGTCAGATTTAGAAACAAAACAACCACTGTCTGCCGTTCCCTTCTAGTCCCCCTATCCCCGACTTTCAACCCATGTCCCGCTCTCCTCTTCCTCTTCTTCTCCTTCTTCTTCTTCTTCTTCTGCTTCTTCTTCCTCTTCTTCCTCTTCTTCTTCTTCTTCAGGGCTTGAAGGGCGCACGCGTGCACCCTCCGCGCACAAGGCGCGCCCAGTCCGTCTCCAAATCGGCGGCGTGAAACATACATAAGTCCCCAGCGCGATGTGTTCCCCCGAGAAGGCCTGGCCTCAGGAGCTCCTTAGTAACAACTCCCTCCTCGCGCCAGGCGTGCACGTTGCCCCGACTGCTGGTTCAATGCCGCCCCCGCAACAACACAACAGTACATAGTATGCTTGATTCTCTTGCCGGCTCGGCCCGGCACACGTGTTGTGCTCCGTTCCGAAATGAGGATATGTGGCCGCTGGATTCTCGGCACCAGGCTATCTATCACGAAGACCAATTTCCCCGCAACTTCCTGAACGTCATTCCTTCTGCAAACACGCAACTCAACTCTCCGCAAACCTTCCCGAAATCAACTTCCCTTCCCCTGTATCTCACCAACCCTCTCCCTGGCTCTTATTGGCTCACCCCTCCGGGGCCATCCCCCTACATTCCTGCGCTATCGCCAGCAAAGGCTGCTCGGTGCCGCTGCTCAGGCGGGACAGGCTCATCCAAAAGCTTTGCGGTCACTTGGATGGGGAACACGGTCGAGTGAGCTCTGGTTCTACTCAGGGCTGCCCACGTTTCCCCCTGATCTCTCTCAGCTCTCACCACACTCTCACACTGTTCCAGCCCTCAGGTCGGAGGGGCGGTGGCTTGAGCCCTTCTTCCTCTCTCTCTCTCTCTCTCTCTCTCTCTCTCTCTCTCTCTCTCTCTCTCTCTCTCTCTCTCTCTCTCTCTCTCTCTCTCTCTCTCTCTCTCTCTCCCCCACGCATGACCCCCCCGAAAGGAGGCCGCCCCCAGGGGCGCGTGCTGTCTTGGTTGGAAAGGCTTTCCCTCCCGTGTTGAGAGGTCGCCTGGCTCATTGGCCCAAAACAAGAGGTCGGGGTTCGGACTGATGCTGCTACTGTTCAGATCCTCCCCCCACTGTCCCTCTTGGTTGGTTTCTATCGATGGGTCTGGGGTTCCGACATCAAACCACAACTAACGCCTCGGTAACCGGAACAAAACAGCAAATCCAACCTTTGTCTTCCCCCTTCTCTGTGCCCCCATCGTTCTTGCTACTAGTCACTGCTGGCTCCCTCATGTGTTCTCCGCCGTCTGCTATCGTAGTCCCCTTCTGGTAATCGGTGTTCTCGACGGTGAAGTTCGTTCCCCCCACTTGTTCGCCTTCTTCTGTGTGATGCCTCTGCGGTGTCTGGTGGTTCTCCCGGCGAGGGGTACTCCTCCGTGGGCTCTCTGTCCTCCGTCTCCAGCTCTTTTGGTTGGAGTGGTGGATGTGGGTGGGTGGTGCGGTGTGTGGCGCGGTGTCAGTGGGTGCGTGGCAGGCTGTGAGCGTGAGGGTAGTGGTGGGGGTGCCCAGGGTATGGTGTCTGGGGTGTTCGGCTCCTCTCCGTCATCTGGCTCTGGTGGGGGGCCCCCTTCCGTGTGTTGTGTGTCGAGGAGCACGATGGGCTCACCCCAGTGTTCTGCTAGCCATTCCTCCAGCGCATTCGCTGCTTGTGCTGCTAGGTGTGCCTCTTCCTGGACCAGGAACGGTATGAGTTGAGCGAGGATGTTTTTGGCTTTGACAATGTGTGTCGGCCCTCCTCCTAGCGGCCCCCTGCCCCCATGGTTCTCTTGTGCTCCCGCCGCCAGGCCTATGACATCTGCCGGGTGGGCCGGGTTCCCCCTTTTCTTCTTCTGCTGCTGCTTCGGCGGCTGCCGTGGCTGCTGTGGCTGCTGCGGGGTACCGTGGTTGGTGTTGTGGTGGTGGTGGTGGTGGTTGGGACCATTGTGGTGCCTCGATGACCACTTCATGTGCTTCCGCAGCCTGTTGTGCGAGCGTAAGGGTTTCTCGGAGTAGTTGTTGGATGTGGTGCTGGGACTGTCTGCTATGCGTCTCTGCGGTAGGTGCCCCCTTATCTGCACGGTTCATCCATGCCAGCAGTTGCGTGATTTGCTCCAGGCTCGCCTCCGCTGCTGCCTCCCCCCCCCCATGTCTGCCAGTCGTTCACCCTCTTCACCTGGCTCATGCGCCTTGTGCCCCTCATCATGAGCTCCCTTATGACGGCTAGCGTCTGGGCCATCTGGCTGGTGGGGGTGGTTGCATGTGCCTCCAGGAGGCTGCTCAGCAGTTTGGCTGCTTCCTCCCATATCTCTCTCTCTCTCTCTCTCTCTCTCTCGGCCCCTCTATCGCATGTATCAGGCTCTGGCATTTTTAACGGGGACCTGCTGCGAATGCAACGGTTCGTTGCCTCCTGGGGCTCCCGACCGACATACGGCTCTCCATCTCCCTCTCGGACCTCTCGGACCTCTCGGACCTCCTGCGCGGACACTCAGTGACTCAGTGTGGGGCGAGAGAACACGGCTCAGCACAACTGCACACCAGATCTGCACTGCAGCATCTCGGGGCCTGTCGCCGAGATGGGGAGGCTGTGCCAGAGGCCTTTTCCCTCTCAAACTTGCGAGGCATCCTGCAAAGCAGAGAATGACGGAGAGACGGAGAAAGAATGACGGATAGGCAGCGAAGATACCGCGAGGTCCAGGTCCTCTGCCAGGTCTGCCAGCAAGCGCTGGCACCTTTGCCTTCTGACCATACCGGCCCGTAGCGCTTACAGGCCAACGAATTTGGTCTCGAGCCCCAAGTTTCCGATGTACCAAAGCAAACCCGCGCACACATCACATCCGTACACACCCGCACACCCACGCACATCCACAAACTCAGGAGACACTTAAGCTGGGACCAATAGCAACTCCCAGGGGCCGACCCGAAGTCGCGCAGTGCCACGGGTGAGATCCTGGTGCAAATCGCAACTCGCTTCATTTCATACAAGTATCATATAAGACAATATACGAGTATCATTTCATTCAATCCCACATGCGCTCGAACACGTCTGGAAGAAAAAATCGTCCTCCAGCTGTAATGCTGCGAAGGAGGAGGTTGGCTGAAATCCGTGATCATCACCTGTTGAGCCAAGCCTACGATTTTTTGCAGCAGAAGGGCGCCACCCTCATGGCCCGCGAGGATGAACAAGCAATCCAGGAGCAGAGAGATATTCTCGGCCTCAAAGCCGAGACTTCCTGTTCCCCCCCCCCCATCGCCTGCCCAAAAAGGCTTGGAGGGCTACAATCCGAAACCCGCCCATGAAACCTCCGCGAAGCTCGGGACCGCCCCTGAAAAAAAACCGCCCTCTCTGCATATTGCTCTTATTGCTCTGCACATCTGCACTCAAAGCTGACCTATGCTGACCTATGCTGACCTATGCTGACCTGTAGGATGCTTGGCTTTGCTCAGCGTCTGCGATGCGCGCACGGCTCCCCCACCTCGCGGGGCAAGGGTACAAAGTACTGCTCCCTCAGGAACCTGGCTCAGATGGGCAGTCCATATCAGTCGGCATCCGATGTATTTTGAGTATTGCAAGCTGCGCGCGGGAAGTAGGAGGAAGCCAACTATGAACACCGCGTTGCAGAGCGGCACGCTTTTCTTTGGGCAAACCCAGCTTCGACTAACGGGAGGTCGCTTCCTTTGTCCACCTTTTAGCGGAAATTGAAGCAGACTGAAGCGGCTCCCACGGTGACCCTAGCAGCCCGAGCAGCCCCAGCAGCCCTAGCAGGTGTCGCATTAGCGTTTTGAATGGCCGAATGGCCGACTGGCTGAATGGCTGAAGCTGGATTTCTCATCGACCCCCTAGTCTTTAGACGGGTCGAGAGGAGCCCCGGTTTGTTTCTTTCTCAGTTTGATCTCCACATCTCAGAGCACACGTTGCGAGAAATGGCGGATGAGATCGTCTCGCTGCTCGTCCTCATCGTCTGGTGCCGGCGTGGCCATGGCCTTGCGAAAATGAGGCAGAGCACTGAGACAGATCCTTACCATCCTTACAGTATCCTTACAGTATCCTTTCAGTATCCTTACAGTATCCTTACCATCCCGACCAACCCCTAAACACCTCAATTGCTTTCCTCTCGCCTCCGGCGTGGCGGGTGCGCCCGAGGCGGAGCTGCTGCGAAGCCTCGAGACTCGGCACCCCAGCTCAACAGCACACGCAGTGCACCACGGTGCAGCACCGTGCACCACCAGTGCACCACCAGTGCACCACCAGCGCAGTGCACCACAGTGCACCGCAGTGCCGCAGCGTCGCACTGAGAACTCGGCGGCGTGGGCTGCTCCATGAATTCCGCGGGACTTTCGGGGATCTGTCCAGCCTCAGCCTGCGCACTCGGAAGAACGTCCTTTGTGAGCACACTTTGTGTGAGCACACTTCGTGAGAGCACACTTAGCACAAGCGCACCTCTGCCTGTCGTACGGGACCCTCATCTCTTGCTTCATCTCTGGATGCACTGCAGGGATGGGCTCAATGCTGGGCTCAATGGGAGGTAGGGATCAGACAGGGGAGCTGCAGGGGAGATGCAGGGCATGCCCAGGGCCCCTCTGAAATACAGCGAAAGTCTCTTTTGAAGATCTCCCTGGACTCTCTCTAGAATGGATTGAAAAAGTTTGAAAAAGGAAGAGCCTTCAGCGGACATGTCAAAGCTGAAGCCGGCTACTCAATGATGCTCGAAGGGTGGCAGATTGCGCTAGCACTCTTGCAGGATACCACATCAAGGACGAAGTATGCACATCCGTGAACTGTGTTGCTCCAAGTGAACCAAGACCGTCATCCTTATCTCCTGACATGAGAGAGAAAACCTGCCCCTTTATATCCACCTTCTTCCACCTTCACTGCAAGCATCTGCAAGCTATGAGCCGTGATCTCTCTTGCCGAATCAAGAAAAAAATCTGGTCCAAGATTTTTGGAGCCTACACAGGACATTCCTCTGGAGTCTCTCGTAGGATCAGTGAAGTACAGCCCGCCGAGATCACAGCTCTTGTGGTCGTCTGGTCTACAGCAGAGTCACGAATCGACTCTCTGTGCTGTGCTGCATCTGTCTGCCCTTTCTCTGCCCTTTCTGGGGCCTGGGGTTGTAGGTCTCGTCTCGCCAGTCGAAGGCCGGGGGCGCGGGGGCGACACTCTTGGCCGGGGCGATGACGACCTCAAGAGAGAAACAGAGCAACAGAGAGACAGAGCGACAAAGAGACAGAGAGACAGACAGCGAGAGAGAGCGAGAGCGGTATATGTGCATGCATGTGGTATGATTATGTATGTAGATATAGAAATATATATATATATATATAGATATACTCGAATGATCGTTCATCGTTGCATGTCGTCTGTCAAGAAGCGCTCTTGAGGGCTTCCAACTCCTCCCTGCGCCGCTTCTCCTGAGAACGAAAGAACTCCTATCACTTTGCGAGGCCTTCAAACATCGAAATCGGAGAGGAAACGCTTGCGAGACGTGTTTTTGTCAGACTTGTTGTGTGAGGCTTGCTTTCGTGACAGGCAACAAACGCGGAGAGGCCCAGAGAGAGCTCTTTCGGTCCATGTTCAAGCCCCGGTTGTAACCCCCGGCTGAGAAGCGCCGCTGTCCTGCAGCGTTTCGGGGGCAAGCGACCGCGAGTCCATGCGGACCAATTCCTGCACAGGTCGCAAAACACCGCAAGACTGTAGCTGAAAGGGAGAACGAGCAGGTCCTGTGCACCGATTTCCCCCGTCAGAATTCGTCCTTATCACGTCGACAATAGCTGATGCTTTGCGGTGGCTTCTGAGGTAATGAGGGCCCCACTTCTGAGAGCACCGTTCTCTGGCTGCATCATGTTGTGTCCTGGGATCGGAGCCGGTGCTACACTTTCTCGCAAGACTTTACAAACACCAGCGTGTGCAATCAAATGCAATGTAGGCCTTCAATCGTATAGGGCATAGGGTGCATCTGTCAACACATGTCAGGTGGCGGAGCATTCGGGCATGCTGGCGGTACTCGCTGGTGGCTCCTCTTGCAAAGGATAAGTGCACACGTCAAGCACCCAATAGTAACTGCAATAGCACGCAGTTGTACACGCATAGATTCACCTAGATTCACATAGCACACACACAGCGCCGGCACCCCAAAGCTCGAAGAGACGGAACGCGCGAGTCCTGCGTACATGGAGTAGAGTGCTGCCTCGATCTCCGAGGCCACAGACCCGACAGACCCGACAGACCTGAAAAGGGGTTCAACAGAGTAGAGGCGCAAAAGAGAAGTACTGCGAGTTACTTCACACTTCTGCAACTTACACTCAGAGAGGTGTTTCGCGTGATCCCCGCACCCTCCATCTTCCAGGCCCTGCCGGATCAGCTCCAGCACCTTCACCTCTTCAGACTGACTCAACCTTTCTTTTGAGACTCTTGAAGACTTGGGCACAGCAGAAACTCTCAGATTGCTCACTCGCTCACTCTCCAAGATGATTTCTCTGGGAGTCGTTCTGTGTCTCGCACCCGCAAGGCTTTGTTTGCGGGCGTGTCTTGCACCGCCGGCTTGGGCTGCTGGCGCCACATCCTGTCGAACTGGAACTCTGGAACTCCCCCTTCTCTCGAGACTCTCTGGCGTTTTGGTCGCATGGTGTCGCGGTCTCCTGGACAAGGACTGCGTCAAGGCGCGAAGCTCAGCTGCCAGGGCCGTCTTTTCCTGATTGCACCAACCTGAAAGAGTGGGAACTCAGTGGGAGCACAGTCTTGCATCTACTGGTCCTTCTGGATGCGTCTTGACATGTCTTGACATGTCTTGACATGTCTTGACACTCTCTCTTCGTCGGTCTCTGAGGGTCAAGCGGTGCAACCGGTCAAAGGCCTTGCCGAGGATTTGCCGGTGCTCCCACCTTTCAAGAGGGTTCACAAAAAGCGTGAGGCTTCTCTCAGCCTCTTTCACTCCTGGACAAGCGTTCGCAACAGTGAATGTGGCTCAAGCTTGCTTGTTCGCGCTTAAACTTGGGACACAACTCTCTGAGACCTCTCCCTGATCTCAAACGAGTCGCATGGTGGCACGCCCCACGGCGAGGGCAGACAAGCAAGTGAGGCCTTCAAGGAGAGCGGAGGCATGTGGGAGCAGCGGGGAGCGAAACACCAAAACCACTCACAACAACCTCAGGTACAAAGGAAACAGACTTCATCAACAGACGACAACGAAGACATCTATGTATATGGCAACCATATGTACTACCACGAAACCACTCACCCTAGCCGCCCTAGCCCACAACAGAGTCAACATTGCAATCTCTCATCGTCCTTTGCATGGTGTTGGCATGTTGAACTGTTGAACAAGCTCGGACGAGCTATCCTAAACCCAAATCCAATGCCCGAGAACTTAAACCTGAAGCATGAACCTCATGAACCCAACCTTAACCCAAACCCTTAGGCCCCAAACAGTGATAGAACCACATGAAGCGCCGTCTTTCTGCTGTCCCAAGACCGAAAGCCAGAGAGCGGAAAGCTGAGCTGCACACATGCCACTGTCTGCAATCCTGCCTTCAAGTCGAGGGACTACTCTCACAATCGAAAGATAGAGGAACTGCGCCCCCCCTCGCCCCAAATCATGGAAGCGAGACAGCTCGTGCTTCTCCAAAGAAGCTGCAACCCTAGCTCTGAGCTCTGGGGCCTCGTGGCGGTCTGTGTCCGGCCCGGCCTAGTGAAGGGGGCGCGAGGGTGATGTCAGTGATGTCTTTCAAGACTTTCAGGTTCCCCAAACTCTCCAAGAATCCCCCAAAGCCTCCAGAACCTGCACGGCTTGCGTCAGCAGCTCGCCTAAGCAGATCTTGGAAAGGATTGAGAGAGGCCAGACGCCGCGTGTAAAGCAACACAATGACGACATGCGATGGCACAGTCCACATCGCCGATTATGTCAGGCAGGAAGTTAGGCTCACACCCCCCGCCCCCCCCCCCCGCGCCACCGAACAGATGCAGAAAGCACACAGCGTCCCCCTCATTTTGGCAAGCAAAGGCTATGTTGGGAACTGAAACAAAGGCTCCCGGCCCAGCAGTGGGAGGCCCTGAGCCTGGCGAAGCTTCACTCTCGCTTTCCTCTCGCCTGAATGCTTTGCACGTCGTACTCCTGAAATCTCGGGCCCACGCCACAAAGGCACCCCGACAGACGCGAGAGGATCGTGACCTCAATGCACAAGCAACTGAGTAGCTTGACAGGCTTCAAAAAGATAATAGGTGTCACGACTACTTCTGTCAACATTTTGAACATTTGAAAATTTGAAAGCTTAAAACGTGAAAAAACAGAAAACACGCTGAAACTTCGAAGAATGACAAGGACGAACGACGTGGAAATCGGAAGCGGGGCCGGCTTTCGAGCTCGAAAGTTTCAAGGACGTCGAGTGTGGAGTTCGAGAACTTCTCGAGCTCGAAGAATGCGGATGTTTGGACCTGGCCTGACCCAGCCCAAAACCCATCTCCCCAGCGTTGGCTTCCAAAGTGCAGACCCAAGGTTCAAGGGCACGTCATGGCACCTCACTCCGGAAGCCGCACGCGCAGCTGCGAGATGAGAAGTGGAGCAACACTTACGGTCTACAGCCGCTGTAGACCGTAAGCCCATGGTCCCTTCACACGTGTTGCTCAAACAGGATGTCTTACAGACAACATTTGGTTGCGATGGGTGGCCACAAGACAAAGGATTCCTCAACGGATGAAGATTGCGAATACACGCCCAGAGCCGGGTTCCAGGTCCCGTCATGGCACAGACTGTGAAGCTCTGCTGGGGGCTCCCCGGAAAGTGCTATACCTTTGCTTGCCTACGATTTTCGCTGGCTTCGCTCTCTTCAAGAATTGCACTCCTTGATCGTGTCGATGAGTAGATGTCATAGAGTTTGCACGGCTTCCGAAGCGCACACCTCTCGTGCTTCCCTGCTCATCTCACAAAGACCTGAGGCTCTCGCACGTACACGAGCAACAGCGCGACGCTTCTCTGGTGCCTGACCAGGAAAAGGCACACCGAAATGTGCACTTCACGCAAGCAGAGCGCGCAGAGAGCGCGCTGAGCGAGGCAGCTCGGCCTGGTGCTGCCCCATTTGGGACCCTCTGTGCGGAGCTCGCCGAGCCTCGGAGGACACACAGAGAGCTCTTCGGAAAAACGACTAAGCGCTGACAAAGAAATGAAGTAACAAAGCAGACAAATGGCGCATCCACTGAATCATGTTTGCGTCTCCAAAAGGTCATTACGTTTCTCTCGGTTCTCTCTCATAGCTTCTCACTCCTTTGCTCCCCGGTCTGGGTGCCGAGCATGCTGGGCAGCGAAGCCTCTCGAAAGGCAAAGAAGAGAAACCGCTTCGGAACGCAAGCCACGGAACTCACTTTTTTGTGGGGAAGAAAGGAATTAAGCAAATAAGCAAAGTTAAGAAAGAGAGGGAGTGTTTTTTCTCAGAGGTTCGTATGGTTCGCTCTCTCCTCATCCACTCCCTTGGCGAGCCGGAGTCGAGCAGCGAAGCGCTCCCTCGCTTGCTCCTCACAAATCCACAGGAGACAGATTGAGACAGGCAGACAGGCAGGCAGGCATTCAATTTGGAATCAATGAATGGCATTCACTCAGAAGGGGCGCTCTTAGAGAGTAGCATCACGGTAGACTCACAGAGCAGGCACCCATATCCTCCGCCGGAAGAGGGATGTCTTCAATCCTCAAAGACGGAGAGAGCCAGCGAAAGACTAAAGCGACAAAAAAGAGGAGAGAGAGAGAGAGAGGGTGACATTATATGACCTTACATCCGTCTCTCGCTCTCCCAAAATTCAGCCAAGGTCACGGATCTTCCACCTCAAAGCGCCAACCCAAAACCGTGTACAGGTTTACTGGCAAAACGATGCAAAACGACAACTGACAGTGACGGCACAAGCCTGGAGGTAGTTTCCAACAAAGGCGTCCAGTCTCTCTTCGAAGCTGGATTGGCGAAGGAGCTCTCGTGCCCTCTTCTTGGTGATGGGGCTGGCGAGGGCATCTCTGCCCCCATGGGCTGGAGAACTGGGAACAGTCTGAACAGTCTGAACAGCCTGAACAGTGTCTTCCGCTGCTTTGGCTTTTGGCGCCAACGGCTGGGCATCCGTCGGCCCGGCATCCGTCGGCCGGGCATCCGTCGGCTGCGCCGCTGCCTTTTGTGCACTTTGCATCTCTCTGCCACTGCACAGAGCTCCGCCCAAGCTTGTACTTGTTTGAAGCCTCCAGGCGCGCTTGCTTCGCTGGCCTCGCGACTCGGCTCTCTTCCGCACGAAGCACCTCGTTGACCGAAAGAATGGCTTGGCGAAGCTTGGAAAGGGTACTTGGAAGGGTACTTGGAAGGGTACTTGGAGACTTGGAGAGTACTGAGAAGAGGCATCAGGCATCAATTCACTACATTCACTACACTGCATTCGTCCGACCGCAGCTCGCAGCTCGTCGGCAAAGGTCATCGAGGCATGGCTCGCAGCGATTCCGCATGTGTACACATAATACACCTCTCACAGACACAATGTAGTACAGACAGGGAAGTGCGTAGAGAGTGCACATAAGCACATGCCTTTGCACACTTGGGTCGTGCTGCCAACAAGGACAGGTTCACACTCAGCCTTGAAAGTTGGGGGATATTCCTGGCCTCGGATTGCTGCGGCTTGGGAGAACGATACGTCCCCCCAGTACACCCACAAGTATGCCGAGAGTATGCCACTCAACGTTTCCTGCAGGTTCTCCAGCTCCAGCCTGCGGGCCATGTTGGCCCGGCGGGCAAGGCTCACAGACTTTGCCTGGCGGCTCGCGACACTTGCAAGCCTAAGCAAACAACGACTCGGAATCATGCGTCGTTCTATGTCGTGCTGCGCAAGCGCGCCAGCCGCATCAGTTGCAGTCCGGTTTGTGGTTAAGCACTTTTCTCCTTCTTGAGTAAACTCCCCGCTTGTCAACATCAAAAGGTAAAGGCGCGGCACGAACACAGGCATGAGAGTCTCGCAGCTCTTACAAAGGAGCAACAGCAGTCTAACGGCATGTGCTCAAAGCAGTGCTTTGGAAGGCACAGAGCACATGGCGAGCCTCAGGGGTTGTGGCGAGGAAGTTGAAAAGCTGGTGAACGGGAGCTGTCATGGTGCACATCACCTAGAAAAAACAGTCAGAAAATGTCAATACAGACAGATGAGATGGTCGGGGCTGCACTTTGCTGAGGAACCGGCCAAGGAGCTGCCAACCTCATGCCATGCAACGGGACGTCTCCGAATCTCTCGCAGCCATGGATTCAAGTGAGACTGCGTGAGGTCATCTCGAGTGTCCCAGCATCGCAGAGTGCTGCTTTGCCCCGCATGCTGGGCAGCCGCTCCCTAAGCGGCTACGCGCAAGATCGCGCAAGACGAGAGAGCAAAGGCAAGACTTGGCAACACTGGCAATACTCGTCTGAGCCAGGCCACTGGAGCCATGGGGAGAGGCTCCTCACAGACATGACCTCCAAAAAAAGAAACTAAATCGATGCTAACAAACACATGAAGGAGCCATCGAGCTGCGTGCACTGAGGAAGTTCCGGACGAGGATGGCCTCGAGCAGAGCTTCGGAGAAAAGATGCCCACAAAGCTGAAAAATGAAACAGTCATGCCTTGAAGCGCGCTCTCCAAACCCTAAACTCCGAGAGTGACAGCGAGCTTCGTGTGAGTCCTCTCTTACTTCTTCGCAGAAGCCGCTCCTCGGCGCCGGGGCCCCACACGTCCTGAGGACCCAGAGTGAAAACATGCAACAAAGCAAAAACAAAGAAGAGAGAGAGAGAGAGAGAGAAAGAAAGAGAGAGCAAAATGGAAGAGGAAAGGGTGACAAGAAGAGGCTTAGAAAGAGGCCTAAAGAAGGAAAAGACAAAAAAGAGAGAATGGAGGAGAGTTCGTCCTGAACGCGCGTCAAGGGCACCTCCAAGCAAAAGGTCCGGATGCAAAAGACAACATGTGCAGCACGCAGAAGAGTGGACATGTCGGATGCGGATGCCAGCCAAAAGGTTGCATCACATATATGGCTGCCAAGCCAGCGGCGTTCTTCCGGGATCCATCAACAACCGAGGAAAAGAGAACGAAGGAGTTGTTGTACCTGGAATATGGGAATATGGGCTCTGTACGGTCATGGAAAGGGGACTTCCCTTCCCCCCCCCCGAGAGAGAGAAGTCACATGTCGGAAACCCGCCCCCCCCCCCTCCCCTGCTGAAGAAATTCGCCGGGAGCTCGCCATCTGAGCGTTCCTGAACTGGGATGAGAACTGACACAGACACAGACAGGCACAGAGCGAAAGCGAGAGCGAGCGAGCTCGAGCGAGCGAGCTCGAGCGAGCGAGAGAGCGAGAAAGAGAGAAAGAGAGAAAGAGAGAAAGAGAGAAAGAGAGAGAGAGAGAGAGCGAGCGAGCGAGAGAGAAAACTCAAGGAGAGGAGAGCATAAGAAAGCCATGTAAAGAAGGAAAAGCGCACCTCGCCCCCGCCCCCCCGCCCCCCGCCCCCCGCCCCCCCCCCCCAAAAAAAAGAAAGCCAGCTCAGAGCGGCACCTGGACTGGGAGCCGAAGGTCAGCATCTGGCAAGCAACAAGCAAAGAGAAAGAGCGAGAGAGAGAGAGAGATAAACAAGTAAAAAAAAAAAAAAAAGTGCTGCTAGAAGAGAAGAGAGAATAAAAGAGCCAACAGAAGTACTCAGACTGCAAGCGAGAGAAAGGGAGCGGAAAAAAAAGAGAGAGGAGGAGAGGAGGAAGAGAGGCGGAGGCTGCGAGGGAGAAAGAGGAAGCGGCAGAAGAGGAGGCAGAGCAGAGAGTTTGTTTTGTGAAGAGTGTGTGGGAGTTTGTTTATTTTTTTATTTTGTTTTTTTTTTTTTTTTAAAGAGCATGAAGCAGAGAGAAGAGCAAAAAGGGAGGAGAGAGGCAAGAGATGAAAAAAAATGGAAGCAAATAGAAAGAGACGAAGAAGAGCAAAATGGAAAAGAAAGTGCCACAGAGAACAGAGCATTATGGCAGAAGCAACCCATGTACATCTCCAGACAAACGATGGCACGTGCCTTCTTTGATGAGACCACACGCCCTCTGCCGGCTTGGCAGCTTTTCTGCCAGCGGTGTGAAACCGGCCGGTGAGAAACCGGTGAGAAGAAACGCCAATTTTTGCAATTCCATCACATTCTCAACTGCCACGCTTCGGAGACATTACCCTGGGGGTCAGTCGCAGCGCAGAAACCGAAAGTACTCTCTCCGTCAAACCCTTCCGGATGTGTAAACTCTACTGCCCAAGAAGCAGGGCATAATGCACACGCAAGATGCACGTTTCAAGTTGCAACGCATGTCAAGACATCCGGTAAGCCACTCAGAGACTTCAAAAGTGGGAACGTAGAGGACTGTAGATGACACCCCAGGATGTTGCAAAATCGGCAGTTGGGGTACGGTAGCAGCCGCCGAGGCTTTCAGCAAAACGCGAAGAGCATTCAAAAATGAGGACACATGCTCCCCCTACTCCCGGTTGCCCGGTGCCTCAGCTTGCTTTTTGTTTCGCAGGAATTCGGAAGGTGCCATCACGTCGTGCAGCCCCCTTGTCACCCCTGCATTCAAACTTGAACAGAAAACTACTGAGAATTTATCGGGCAACACGAAGGGCCCTGCTGCACATGGCAAGAGAAAAGAGCCAGGGCCTCCATGGAGACTTCGCAACTGAACTCCTCAAGCGGTCTCCGGAACACTTTTGCTATTCTTGTTCGTTTCTCGCTCTTTCTTCTTCTCTCAAAGAATTTCGCTTTGGAGAGAGAGAGAGAGAGAGGGAGATGAGGAAAGAAGGAGAGAGAGAGAGCGGGGAGAGCGAGAGAGCGAGAGCTGGAGAGCGAGCGAGCGAGCGAGAGAGGAAAATAAATGAAAAAGATGTCATATCTCGCACTCCTTCTGTTCGCCCTTTCTTCATTATCTTCGGCTCGATTGCCGCGTTATGCCGACTTATTCTGCTTACTTGGCTTTATGGCTTCCGCTTCGGAATCTTTATCTTGTTGGCACACTGCAAAAGCATCGTGCCGGCTACGTATTGGCTACGGCTGGCAGCTGATTCGCCTCTTCTTAGTACCTCATGCGACCCTCTATGCTTGACGATCTCGCTCTCGCTCATGGCACAACGTCAGGGACCACGTACGCACATGTACACATGGGCGCACACCAAAGGACTCCTCATGGGGGATGGGGTGTTAGAGCAGGTTCGCTCAGAGGGTGATTTCGGTTACGTTTACCTGAGAAAGCTGGAAGCATGGAGAGATGCTATGCGAGTCTAGTGAGTCTAAACTCAGTCGGAAGCAGTCGACGAGGTCGAAAAAAAAGCAGTTTAGGCACCCGGCCGATGCAAGTCTACGTGCAGAAGCCAGCCGCTCTTTGCACACTCCAGGGGCGAAGGTGCCGCCTTCTCACACAGCGTGCGAAGGTGCGCTCTCCAAAACAGCGCAATTGACACAGGAAAGCACACAGGAGAGAGTTCGAGCGAATTCAGCCTGGGATCAAAATGCCCAGTGGATGCAGAAGCGCAAGGATTCATCCGGTCAGCCACGCGTCTCCTGTCAAGTTGGTAGGACTGTGAGGGTCGACAGAGGCGGGCATTATTAAGGCCCATAAGGCGGCCACTTGGTCTCCCCCCCGGCCTCGGATCAACCCGGCCGATCCAGGTCGGAGCCGGCGGGTCGGGCCGCCATCCTCTGCAAGATGGGCTCAGAGAAGAGAGAAGGCTGGTGTCTGAGCTTCGGGAGAGGAGGCCATTCTCCGGCCCACAGGTTCTCACCAGCATGTGGCGAAGGTCGGGGTCCTAAGTCTACGGCCTAACGTGCTGTGTCCAACACGAGTGTGATCCTCGTGGGCGCGCAACTTACAGCATCGTGGTCGCCTGCCGCATGGGCTTGCGGATTCGATAGATCCGCCACCTGAGCAAAAAGCAAAAAACGTGTGCCAAGTGCAGGCCTTCCCCCCTCCCCTTCCTTCTCTTTTTCTCTCTGCGCTCTCTTCTCTCTCGTCTCCTCTTCTCTTCTCTCTCTCTTCTCTTCTTCTCTCTCTTCTCTCTTTCTCTTCTCTCTCTCTCTCTTCTCTCTCTTCCTCTCCTCTCTCCTCCTCTCTCTCTCTCTCTCGCTCTCTCTCCTCTCTCTCTCTCTCTCTCTATCTCTCTTCTCCCGCTTCTCCCGCCTTCTCTCTCTCACCCTCTCTCTCTCTCTCTCTCTCTCTCTCTCTCTCTCTCTCTCTCTCTCTCTCTCTCTCTCTCTCTCTCTCTCTCTCTCTCTCTCTCTCTCTCTCTCTCTCTTCTTTCTTTCTTTCTTTCTTTCGGAGGGCGTGGAGGCCGAAGCCTCCGGGCGTCATCGCCCGCCCCTGTTTCCGGAGCGGTACTCGGGTACAGCTGAAGACAATGATGTGCTGCTCTGCCCCCAGCCCTCAACTGAATGTCCCAAACCACTACCCCCTACCCCCCTGCTTCACATCTCGCCTGCTGAGTGTGAGACTGTGCTCTTCCGGCCCTCACTAGGTTGGACTGTCATTCAGGGCCCCCAAGCAATGATACTACCCCCATAGACCCCCCTAACCTAAGTCCTCATCAGTCACCCAGGGCCCCAAGCACTCTGCGTCTGGTGTTCTTCATTGGACTCAGACGCGTCCGCTTCCTTGTGGCTCAGTTCTTCTTGCCGTCGTCGTAGCCCCCACTCCAACGCAGTCCCGGTGACTCGTTCTCGTCACGGTCGGCCCTGAGCTCACTTGCGCTGGGGCGCTCAGCATCTTCCTCTCTCAGCGGGGCTCCGGGTAGTTGTAGGGCGCCGGGCCCCATGGACGTGCCCATCCGGCACGTCGTACCCCCTCATCTTTCTGGCAGCATTCCGCGCCTGCTTGGCTTGTTTTTGTCATGACCCTCATTGGCTCGGCTGGCGAAAACTGGTCTCTTCGGTTTGAATAGGCGTCTGGTTCCGGAGGGCCAGCCCCCCCAATGAGTTCTGCGCTGCTCTCTCTCTTCTCTCTCCTCTCTCTCCTCTCTCTCTTCTCTCTCTTCTCTCTCTTCTCTCTTTCTTTCTTTTTTTCTTAGGGGCTTGAGGGGCCCAGGACCCCCCGCGCGACAGCGCGCCCCGCTCCCGCTCCAGTATCGCGCTACCACTCACACGGTGGCCCATTGGCCACAGCAGCTATGCCACCTGAACAGGGCCTGTTTTCGACCCATGTCTCTTCTCTCTCTCTTCTCTCTCTCTTGTCTCTCTCTCTCTCTCTCTCTCTCTCTCTTCTCTCTCTCTTCTCTCTCTCTTCTCTCTCTCCTCTCTCTTCTCCCATGTGTCTTTCTGGGCCTGGTCTGGACTTTGGTGGCGGCTTCTTCCTGGTGCCGCAGAATCTTCCGCTCCGCCAGCTCCTCGAGCTTTGCCACGTCCATCACGTAGGTCTGGCCTAGGAAAAAACTCGGAAATTTCGATTTCTGAAGTGCTTGACAAAGTTCAACCCAAATACCCACTCATCACGAATCATAACTGTTCCATGTAGCCTTTAGCATTAAACCATTCATCCCTTTTCCTCTGTTTCTCGCACTCTTGGTAGGTCACGGCTTGTGCGGGGAACCCCCTTCCCTGTGTCCATTCTCGGGGGTCAGGGTCACTCGAGCACTGAATTACTGTTCCCTCTTCTTCCGCGCGGCATGAAGGGCTGCCATTTCTGTTCTCTCTCTTTCGCCTTTCGCCCTTCGCCCTCTTCCTCTCCCTTGTTCTCTCTTTTTTGCCTTCGCTTTCATTCTTCCAACTCCCGCCTGGATCCCAGTCTCCGGCGGCAGCGTCCAGCCCGAGCCGTTCCGCCACCTCTCTGGCAAGCTCTTCAAGACTTGTCTCTCCCCTGTTTTCGTTTTGCTAAGCAACATTTGTTTTAGTTTTTTTTGTGCTCTAGAGCCATTTTCAGCTGAGAGCACTGTTGCACTCGCAACTATTGCACCTCGAGGTGGAAGCGCTTCAAAGTCGGCGCCGGCTCCTGCCACTGCTGTCCGAGAATGGTCGTCCTCTCACGGGGCAAAACTCTGGCAACTCACCGAGAGCACTGGAACGTTGCGCTGCTCGACATCGACATGCGAAAAGGTGTCTCGAGGGTGTCGACAGTGTCGACACGTCGAATTCGCACCAATGGAGCAGCGCAGGGATTTAAGGAAATGTGCTCTCCTGTCCCGAAACTTTGAGATGCCAAAGACCTGACAAGCAAAACAAAGTCAAACAAAGCATAGCAAAGAGTCACAACAATCACTACAAGTCCAAAAAAAGCGGCCATTCGCTTCAGCATGGCCTCTGGGAGCTTGCGTCGCTGAGCAACTGTGAGTTCGACGCCTTTGCCTGGGAAAGAGTCACCGGGCACCACGCTGCAGCAAGAATCCACCATTTGTAATCGTTTGTTACCACTTTGGAACATCCATCCCCATGCCCGCAAAGCCCAACCCAACCTTCGTTGATGGCTTCGTCTTGGGTGTCGCTCTGCTCCACATCACTCTTGCCTCACACTGAATCTCGCATGTCTGTTGATGCTTCCTTTCATGCTTCCTTTCTCATGATTCCCAACCCAGCAAACTCGTCATGGCTTGACTGCGCAGCGCGCCGGACTCGTCTGGTGGCCCAGAAATGCTGGATCCAGGTCCTGTCCACTCTTCTCATCTTTCTCGGCTTCTTAAGAATACAAGCTCGGAATATCAAATCAGAAACAGGTCACTGCCTACCTCAATTGAGTTGCTGGGGCACTTCGGAAATCAACAGAACCAAGGAAAAGATGACACAACTCAATACACAGAGATCGTCCACAGCAAACAGTCAGCTGAAGAAACGAGGCCTTGTCGAAACCCGCAGACCATCTTTTGTTTCCTGCGGGTGTTTCCGTGTTCTTATGAGTGTAATTCCAGGTAGGCCTGGAATGCGAGACGAGAGGCCAGGCGAGATTGTGAGTTTTCCCTTGTAAAACGCAAAAAATATCAAAAAACGACTCAAAAACAGCTCAAAAAAAACCAACTCAACATACAAGTCACTGAGGGAGTCACGATAGACCCACAAGCGCAGCCACGAACAGACCCCCGGCCCGGCCTTCCCCTCCCTGCCCTCCCTCCCACCCCCCACCCCCCGGCCCCGACGAGCTCAAAGTCCCAACCCTAAGACTGACAAGTCTGTGCCTAAACCGAACCCTATCGTATCTTGCAAAAAAGCTGTGGCTGCACTGCTAGCTCGGCTGCAACAGCAGCAGCAGCAGCAGCAGCAGCAGCAGCAAATGACCCTCTGACCTTCTTTTTGAGTCGCTTGATGATGGCCCAATTTCTGAGTTACACAACTGCTTAGGTAATTACTGCGTGAGCGAATTTTGAGCTTTTACTTTACTTCCTCACCATGCCAGAGGCATGCTTGTGGGAGCGACATAAGTGTAGGGCTTAAGACTTAAGAGGAGTTGCAGGCCTTGTGGGAGCAATATGACTCGCACACAGCGTCACAGCGTCACAGCGTCACACGCTCGTTTCCTTCTTTGGGCCGAAGAAGTCTGGCGAGTCCTGCAATCTGACCTAAAGCTTGGCGAGCTGATTGCTCTCAGCAACATGCAACCTGTCGCTCTTGTGCCTTGCAGCGCTGAACTCGCTCAACGCTGAGGCTGCATCCCCACTGCGACTGTCTCTTTGGACGTGCCTCACAGAAGTACCGAGAGAGAGAGAGAGAGAGAGAGAGAGAGGGAGAGTTCACATGGCAAGGCCCCATGCCGCATGCGCATCAATGAAGAGCCCATGAAAGCAATCCGAGGGAGTGTGCGCTCAAGGAGTCAGCGCATGCCTGTTGCAACCTCTAACTGCTATCGGACTTGCCTTTGCGCGTTCTGCTGCTGTTGGGGATACCTGCTGGGATACTACTTCTGTTCCTGCTCGCGTGTGGCTTCGTGTATTCCTGGACAGTTTCTCTCTTTCTCGTGACAGAAGTGTGCAGGCTGGGGCCTTGCCAATATGCACTCGCGACAAAAAACAGGGCGTGACCTGCAGGCTTCGGGCCTTGCCATGTGAACTCACGAAAAACACGGTGAACAAATGAGCTTGCGATTGCGAGAACGAAGCGAATGCCCTAGAAGACCATACAGCAACGAAGAGGCGCACGAATTCTATAATTGGAATTATTTGGAATTTGGGTTTTGGACAAGGAAATAATATTGTATAAGCCCTGTCATCCACTTCGAACGGGGCAAGAGTATACACTTCTTTTCACCCGCGCGTACAAAGACTTGCTAAATTGTGATACAGGGCGTGACATGAAGGCTGGGGCCTTGCCATGTGAACTCACGAGAAAACACGGGGCGTGACACAGGCTGGGGGCCTTGCCACATGAATTCACGAAAAACACAAGGCGTGACATACAGGCTGGACAGGACGTGCCATACAGGCTAGGGCCTTGCCATGAGAACTCACGAAAAACACAGGGCGTGACATACAGGCTGGGGTCTTGCCATGTAAACTCACGACTCGCGACAAACACAGGGCGTGACATACAGACTGGGGTCTTGCCGCGTGAAAAAAACGGAGCGTGACATACAAGCTGGGGCCTTGCCATGTGAACTCACCAAAAAGCACAAGGGGTGACATACAGGCTGGAGCCTTTCCCACGTGAACTCACGAAAAACACAAGCGTGACGCACAGGCTTGCGCCTTGCCATGTGACATACAGGCTCGGGCCTTCCCACGTGAACTCACGAAAAACACAAGGCATCACATTCAGGCTGGGGCCTTGCCAATGTGAACTCACAAACAACACAGGGCGTGGTGGCATACACCCAGCCTTCTTCCGGAATCCGGAACCCCGAAACCTGCTCCACAACCCACTCCAGACGCCCCTCCTTCGCGGAACCAACGCTGGACCCCTGAAGGGCTGACGACCCCAAAGCTCAAGCCGTTGGGGAAAAAACGAGAGCTATGTGAAAAGAAAGCTCACAGGGCCGCTGCAACGCTGCAACTTCTTTGGCTGCTTCTCGACTTGCGCTTCTCTCGACTGCTGTTGAAACCGGGGGCCCCCACGTCCCCTGGAAGTCCGGGAAGGCCGCCCGGATGGGCCGCGGAACCCGGGCTGATCGAATGGCGCACGAGCTGCCCGAAGGCCGGCTGCTGAAGCAGGGAGGGCTGCCGAACGGCGATCCTCCTCGACTTTCAAAAAACAGCGGAAAAAGAGCCAAGAAGAGAGAGCGAAAGAAGAAGAAGAGAAAGCGAAGGAAGGTGTGAAGTGCAAGGCGTCCTCTGGGCGACCAGGTTCACGGGGTTCTCGGCCGTCAAAGAGGCCCGGCGCCCAGTCCTCGCTTCGAGCGCGCTGCAGAGATGTACTTGGGGGGGCAATTGTCCGGAGCAGACGGCTTGGAATCGCCCCCCCCCCCCCCCAGATTCTTCCCACTTCACATTCAGCTTCACATTCAACTTCACATTCAACTTTATTCAACGGTTCGTGCGCTCCTGAGGCCTCCAGGTTCGCTTCGAACGACTGGACACTCCAAACTCTCTTCCACTCCAGCATGATACGCATCTGCCTTCCAAACCAAACAGCCATCCTGTTAACCGCTTTGCTCGCGGAAAATTTGAGCCATATCATATCTGAGACGTGCCTCAGTTTTCTTTCGATGCTCTCGGAGACTCTTCAATTCAACGCTGTCGAAGATCTTCATGAAGGGAGGGGAGTCGAGAAAACATCACGTTAAGACTCGAGTGTGCATCCTACGGGGGGTCTGGACGGTTCTCTGTCCAGTGTGCACCCTTGGATGCGCACTCGAGTCTTGACGTGAATGCTTGCTGGACCCGGCGCGTGCCGAAAAAAACACAGTGTTAAGACTCCAGTGTGCGCCCTCCTTTCTTTTATCTTGCAACCTAATTTGTTGGAGCTGATTTCTGTAGCGCCTTCCCGCATTTTATGTTGCGTGTTTCTTTTTGTGTTTCTTTTTTGGGGTTTTGCTATCGGTTCTGCTTGCTTTTTTTGGGTTGTTATGTCAAAATGGCAGTTTTTTGTTCGTCCATGTTTTGTATTTGGTTGCTTGTTTTACCCTGATTTTAACCAACTCATTCACTTTCTTGTTGAGCTTTGGCTTTTTTTCCGAAACAGGGGTTTATCAAATACCCCGAGTTCATACATATAACTGTTCTCTCGTATGAATCTTGAAATTCAGGTTGTCTTCTATGAATACAGTCATTTGAAGTGTTTGAAACGTTGCTTTTGAACGTTGCTTTTGAAGTTTCCTACCCGTATACAGTTGAGGCAGGGCCTTGTTCATTTTGCGGGGACTGGAACATACACGGGAAGCCTCCGGAAGCACCACTGCCTTACCTCTGGTGTCTCGTGGCACCCGGAGGAGGCCCCCTGCATCTTCCAGCGACTGGAAAATGCGTTACGGGAAGCCCCGCCACTTACAAGGCATAAAACACCAAATGCGTTCTGCGGGGTCCGAAAAATTCCTGGCGGGCAGCCTGGGGAGGGGCTCGACTTGGGGATGGATGCGCACTGGAGTCTTAACGTGATGTTTACTCGACGCTGAACGTGATGTTTCTCGACCCTGCCCCCTGGGGTTCAAAAAGTTTCATGTGTCGTTTCAATATGGATATCACCGATCTGACAATAAGACTTCCATCATGGCTGCGGCAACAATTCCGGGAGGAGAGAGAGGGGCACAGCATGGCACAGCATGGCACAGCATGGCAGAGTAACGTAACGTGGTGTAACTTGTGGAAGGGGCTTCTGTCGCTCTCCGGGGCACTGACAGGCGCATGAAGCCCAGGCCCGGCACCTGGGAGAGGGAGAGAGGGAGATGGAGGGAGATGGGGGGAGATGGAGGGAGATGGAGATGGAGGGAGATGGAAGGAGATGGAGATGAAGGGAGATGGAGGGAGATGGAGGGAGATGGAGGGAGATGGAGAGAGATGGAGAGAGTGTGGAGAGGGGTGGAGAGAGACCCGGGGGGGCCCCCGGTGCGCTGCGCGCTCCTCCTCATCGGAGTCGGAGTCGGAGGAGGAGCTGCTGTCACTGGAGGTCGCACTCGACGCCGAAGGCTTGCCTAGAGGCACAGAAGGAGAGGAAGAGATGAACTTGTGCAGAGATAGGAGGAGGGGAGAAGAAGATCAGACAAGTTCCCGCGGTGACCGTGCATCTGCTATCAAGCCAACAATCACGTGAAGATGCGTGGTACTCTGCTCAGGGTGGCCTCAAGGGGTTCGGGGGGCAGAAGGGGCAGACAACTGCCGACCGCTGTTTGGTCTCAGGACGTCTCAGCAGCTAGAGTAGATGTGCAGCTAGTTTCCAGAGTCGAGCTCCGAGGCCCTTTGCCGTGATCTGCTTTGTTTCCGTCTTCTCCGAAGGTTCTTCGGCTCAGGCTGACATCCCGTGATGACGACGCCTTCTATTGTAATGCTCAACAGTTTTTGTCTCCTGCGCATTGAGGGGTCTCGACTCCTTCCCCGACTTCCTTAACTGCGCTTTGTTCTTAAAAGCCCAGCTCTATCTTTTGCGACCTGGAGCCATCTGGAGCCATCTGGAGCCATGCCAAAAGCTAGGACAGCTTCCACATCTTCCACGCTGGCACATGCTGGCACGCGCCTGATCCGCTGCCGTCGAAGGACTCCAAGGAGTCAGCATGAGAAAGCCCTGACAGTCGCTGAGCAGAGTAGACATAATGACATAATGGACTAGCAACCATTCAAAAGGAGTGATTTGGTGGGCAGACGTTGGAGCAAAAAGATGAGGAAACATGAGGAAACATGATTTCATCTTTCTGAACTCTGCCCACGGCCTGGCAGCTTGGCTTCTGGCTTCGGCGTCTCGGTCACGGAGCGGCGGTTGCCAAAGGCCCCCTCCGCAACCCCAAAAGAAACAACCGAAGCCCGCTACACTGCCAGCACTCTGCATCTACTCTGCATAGCACTCTGCAGGGCACTCTGCAAAAAAGGACGGCGGCCTAACCTGGGCCAACCTGGGCCAACCTGTAGACCCCTATCCCATGCACTGCACAACGAAGCAGTGCTCCCAAGCTTGCGATGCCCATGAACTGTACACTTACACTTGCTATCAGATGCTATCACCAACGTTCGAAGACTGCGGGGTCCCATTGCACCCTCAGGGCCCTTAGGGCCCTTAGGGCCCTTACGGCCCTTAACACCCTTGGCCTGCTTGAAATAATGTTACGAATGTGCGCGTGTGTGTGTGTGTGTGGACGCGTTCCCCAGTCTTATTGTGTCTTCCAGTATCGCGTGAAAAATGCTGCGCACTTTGGACCTCGTGCATTCTCTCGGGTGTGCCTCCGGTTGAAAGCCGTGTGACGTCATTTCACTCGACAGCCGGTTGAGGAGATTGGCCCGTCTCCGCTGCTGCATCTTGTTGCCGGCTTTGCGCACGTCGTTCCTCAAGCAGACAAACTGGTGTACACGTATACAGAAAGAGAAAGACAAAGAGAAAGAGAAAGAGAAAGAGAAAGCGATGGAGAAAGCAAAGGAGAAGGAGAATGAGAAGGATCAAGAAAAAGCGGAAGGGAAGGGAAAGAGGAAGAGGAAGGGGAAGTGAAAGAGCAAGAGAAAGAGGAAGGGCAAGAGCAAGAGGAAGAGGAAGTGCAAGAGCAAGAGGAAGAGGAAGAGGAAGAGTGTAGAGAGCGCAAAACTAAAAACAAACAAGTCATGTGTACACTGCCCAAAAAGTCACACCTCCTTCAGAGTCTGGTACGCGTAAACAATGGGAGGGTATGCACAATGCAAGGCGAAGAAAAAAGAGCGCAATGCGTTCCTGCGATAGGCCATGTCGGCTCGCCCGAAACAAGAAGATCGAAGCCCTCCTTTACTGGAACCCCTTCCGGCTGCCACAGTGAGGCTTGGAAGTGAGACTTCCCCCATACCCAGTTACCCAGCACAGTGGATGTCAGCGCCTTACAGAGCCGTGACTCTGGAGCTCTTCTACGTCCCTCTTGGAGCACACGGACGCTTTCCCGCGGCGCTGCCACTTCCTTGGTTTTCCGCATCAACACCACACATGTCACACATGCTTTCAACATGCTTTCAGCTCTGCTTCCAGTGCACGGTATGAATCCCAGATGCTCATACGCTTTGCTGGCTTCGTTCCCAGACGCCAGGATGAGTTGCTGAATGATCCGCGCGTGGCGTACCTGATGTGCAACGACACATGTGTTCGAATGACATGACTGAGCAAGAGGGCGTTATGTAGGGTAATCATCAGCCCTCGGTGCATTGGGTGCATGATGGTGCATGACCACATTGCGTTCGAGGTTGCTGCCATCATGCCTGCATTGGCAGCATCGGACCCCAGGCTGACCTTCGATTGGCGAACTGCAGTGCAAAAGCAGCTGTGCGCCTGGGGGCCTTTTGCCAATTCAAATTGAGATGTCAAGGTCGTCACCATGTTGCCAAGCACCGCAGCCGACAAGAAATTGTCTCGCGCCCTGCCGGTCCTGAGAAGGACACGGTCTCAGAGTGTCTCATGATGTGGCACATAAACTCTTCGATCGAGCACTTTGGTTACTGAAGGCTGGACTGCTTTGTAGGCGAAGCCTCACGTTTGACGAAGAACTGGACTCGACTGCTTCCAATTTTGCCAACACATTAGTTCGTGGACAGCTTCTATGTGGACCTGCTAGCATCTTCAAAATCTCATGGAGCAGCAAGTGTGCTGGCAACATGCAGAACGCTGCTAGCCAAGAGCGGGACATTGCCATCATGCCCCTGCAAGAAAGTGAAACGAATCAGGTTTGAGTAACTCATCGATCTGTCAATGATCTGATGCTGCTTCTAGCGGATTGGAAGCCCACACCAGATGTCACCTGTTGCAGCATGCGGTGCGCCTCGGAATTTGCTTTGGCATTGCCGCCGCTGCCGCCGTTGCCGCCATGTCCTTTTCCTCAGGAAGTCATACTTTTATACAGTCACTGTCACAGTTTGACAGCCTTCACAAACCTTAACGCGCGACTTGGCACCCTTCGCGACTTGGCACCCTTCACGCGCCTTTGGACTCCACCAGAGGAATCTGGGAATCTGGGACGCCATTGGTGTTCATGTACCTAGGACCCCGGCTCCCCGACTTCTCTCACCCCACCTGCCCCTGGTCCGACGCTGAGGCCTTGGCCGCCTTCTCCAGTGCCTTCTCCAGTGCGCCTCCTCTCGTGCCTTTCGTGCCTTTCGTGCCTTTCGTGCCTTTCGTGCCTTTCGTGCCTTTCGTGCCTTCTGCCACTGCCGGAGCTGTGCACATTGGAGGTGTCTCGAGCCAGCCCTTGCGGGGAACATCCTCTCAACAATCGACAAGAAGCAACAGAAGCAAGACACATCAGGACACGGACCAGTGATGGTGTGATGGTTGCTGCAAAGGCTACTGCAAGTTGCCGGCGTACCGTTTCACACAGGGCTGCACCGAATGAAGCAACTGCCTCAAGCAGGAAGTCAGCGAGAACACAAGGTGCAAGGTGCGTTTCGTAGCGTCCGCACTGAGCAACAAAACTTGGATGCCTCGGCAGTCAAGCCGGTCAAGCACTTCATGATGGAATGCGACAGAACTGCAGAGAGGCAATGCAATGCATGGCAACGCATGGCAACGCATGGCAACGCATGGCAACGCATGGCAACGCATGGCAACGCATGGCAACGCATGGCAACGCATGGCAACGCATGGCAACGCATGGCAACGCATGGCAACGCATGGCAACGCATGGCAATGCGCGGGGTCAGGCGAGGACCGATGTGAGTTCCCTCAAGCTGTCGTTCATGAAGTGGTACATCTCAGGTACATCTGCCAGCAAAAACAACCCAACGACAACAGAGATCCCAAGGCGCAAACGGGTCCAATGGCCAGGAATTGCGGGCAGGCCACGACCTCTGCAAGCAAAGTGTACGGGAAGTGCACTCTAACAAGGGCCGCAGCTGAGCCGATTAGCTGAGATTGAAGTTCTGAGGAGGCCGAGGAGCAGCGGGCGCCAAGCCCCCGGTCCAACCTGCACGCGGACCTCCGCGAAACACCTTGAGTTGAGAGCGGTTCTCACATTCTCACTCAAAACATTGAATACATTGAATACATTGAATACACTGAATACACTGAATACACTTGCAACTGACTTAAACAACGAACAAATTGCAGCGGAACCCCACAAACGGCACAAGAGACCAAGAGACAGGCTTTACGGTACAATGCCGGGATGTCGGACTTCTTGTCCTGGCAGATCCAAACGTCAATCCGCGCAGCCCTGTGCGCAGGCAAAACATCGTTTTGAAACAGGCAAGCCGGAACAGAGAACTGCCACACCCCACCGAAGCCTCCCTGTACTCCTTTTTGGGAAACTTCTTTACGAAGGGTCCTCCCCCTCTTCTCTCACATATCCCCCCTCTTTATGAGCCCCCAATCCTTCATTTTGTCTCCCTCTCCCTCCCTCTCCCTCTCCCTCTCCCTCTCCCTCTCCCTCTCCCTCTCCCTCTCCCTCTCCCTCTCCCTCTCCCTCTCTCTCTCTCTCTCTCTCTCTCTTTCGCTCTGTCTGACTCTGACTCTGACTCTGACTCTGACTCTGACTCTGACTCTGACTCTGACTCTGACTCTGACTCTGACTCTGACTCTGACTCTGACTCTGACTCTGACTCTGACTCTGACAGACGTCTCGTCTCGTCTTTCTGTCTCTCTCTGTCTCTCTCTCTCTCTCTCTCTCCTCTCTCTCGCTCTCTATCCCTCTCTCTCTCTCTCTCTCTCTCCACACGCCAGGCCTTTAGAGGGGAGCCGCCCCGAAGGGCGCGAGAGTCCCATGTTTTGTGTCTGCTGCTTCTCTCTCTCTCTCTCTCTCTCTCACTTGCTGTCGTCTCCTGCGCTCCCAGAGTGAGCCCGTTGCGCAGAGGAGTGCACGAGAAGATCACCTCAGACTCGGATTCTTTGATTTTAATGATTATAAATCATAATGTAAAAATTTTCATATGACTCATATGTGTGCTCCGTTAGGCTCTGTGAGTTTTTTGGGTACAAGGGGCCAACGGCCCGCCAACGGCTCCACTGACCAGCAAAGGCTTGTCTGGAAGCTTCTGCCTGTGGCGCATATGTTCCAGGCAGAGGAAAAGCCGCGAGAGTGCAAAAAGAAGCGGTGAGCAGGCTGCTCCAACACTCGATCCTGAACTGCTGGACAATGAAAGGTTCCTTGCTGTCACCTCATGACTTGAAGATCAACACACCATGCCTCGAACACAAGAGCATGCACGACCGCACGCACGCACACCCCCCCCCCCCCCCCCCCCCCCCCCCCCCCCCCCCCCCCCCCCACCCCCCCACACCCCCACACCCCCACACCCCCACACCCCCACACCCCCACCCCCGCACCCCCACCCCGCACCCCCGCACCCCCAGCACCCCCGCACCCCCGCACCCCGCACCCCCGCACCCCGCACCCCCGCACCCCCGCACACACCCCGCACCCCCGCACCCCCCGCCCCCACACCCCCCCCCCCGCACCCACCCCCGCCACCCCCGCACCCCGCACCCACGCCCCCCACCACCCACCACCCACCCACCCACCCACCGCACACACACACACACACACACACACACACACACACACACACACACACACACACACACACACACACACACACACACACAGACACACACACACACACACACACACACACACACACACACAGACACAGACACAGACACAGACACAGACACAGACACACAGACACAGACACAGACACAGACACAGACACAGACACAGACACAGACACAGACACAGACACAGACACAGACACAGACACAGACACAGACACATATATATATATATGTATGTATGTATGTATGTATATATATATATACATACAGATATAATATATATATATATATACCTACGCGCATTGCTCTCAGCAGCTGGCGGCTACCTGGTGCATCCATGATTGATTCAACAACGTTGTTCAAATGATGTCTTCTGCTTTGGGGTAGACAGCAACCGTCGATCTCGAAGCATATTTTCTCGCTGGGTCATGCTGCACAACTTGCATGCTGCATATAATGAAACTCCACAAGTCTGATGCAACTGAATGATGTTTGTTCACCTAAAATGCGCTAACGCTGCAATGAGAAGCTCATGCTCAATGCGGTCAAGACGGTTCACAAGCAGCCGCGGATATGCTTGCTCTCACAAAAAATGCGGACATTCCATCTGCATGAATTACGTGCATTCTGCATTCCACCAAAAAAAAACAAAATCGCAAACTGCAAGCGACTGCTCAGTACTTGGTCAGCTAATTCCTGAAGTAGCCCCCTTGCACTGGTGATGACGAAACCTAAATCCAACACGGACCACCTGACAAAACAACCCAGTTGAATCTTCATGGCCTTCACGGACGCATGCTCATGTGAATGCAGTATCAAAACGATAACATTTCACTTCGCTAAACGTTTCTTGTTTCAGCATCCATGGTCGCTGCCGCGCAGGGCTCGTATCTGTCAGCTGAAAATGCTTCCACGGTTGGCGTTGGACTCATCTGCGAATCTGCTAACAGCAAAAGATTTCCATTTGCGTTTTACATCTACTTCAGACCTGCACCACGACACAGAGTTGCAGCAGTCTCCGATGGCTTTCGCATTCTAGCACTTTTACACTGCCGCTTGTACCTTTGTTCTGCTGACCTTGGCTCTTCGTCTAGAAATGGACCTGTTCTTGCACGAGTCCGCTGTTCCTTTCCCCGCCCAAAGATTTTAAACTGCCTGCTGTCTAAAGCTCGGCTGATTCCACCGCGCTGCGCCCCTTGCGTTGCACGCTTCTTTCTCCCTCACTTGAGTAGTCCGGCCCAGCCCTCCCTCTGGAAACAAAGGGTCACAGGGCTGCGCCAAGGTGGTTTAACTCGCAGGCTATCACCAAGGTCAAGATCAGCGGCGTCAGCCTGATGGCATCCAAGGTCTCAGTTGCCGCTGATGTGCTGTGCTGAGAATAACGGCGCCGGTTTCGCCACCAGCAAGACCGACAGGCAGCTCCTGGCCAGCTTCATCCAAAGAATCGAAGGACCGGACGATGTCCGTGCTAAACCATGGCTCCAAGGCCTTCTGCTCTACGACCTCGATCCATAGCTGCCATGGCTGCCACAACTTCGATATCTATGCGGACGCCTGCCAGTTCAAAGCTGTGTGTTGTGTTGCAGATTGAGTCCTCCCGTTGACACCGGCAAGAGCCTTTGAGCAGCCTGGGAACTTCAGGTCAGTATCTGCGCAGCTTCGCCAGTGCAAGAAACTCCCCCACACCGGCCATTTCCACCTGACGAAGTTGCAACACCAACTCAGAGTATGGGGGCTCCAGCTTGCCGCAGCTTGCCAGTCAAAAACATGTGTCGCTCAACATCAGTTTCCACACGCAGCAGCTCGACAAGACAGTTTGCCCATTCTGTCCGCCCTGTCTGGCAAAGTGAACAGACGAGGTTGGGCATTTGCTGGATAATTAGTTGCTTCCGGGGCCATGTGTCTTGCACTTGCGCCGTCCAGTTCGTCCAGATACCCGCCTGCAGTTGTGGAAGACCATTTCGGCTACGCATCTCCAGCACAAATGAGCAGCCGCACAAACGACAAAGTCAGGATCACGGCAATGGTCCAAAAGGTTCTGCAAAAGCCGAAAGCCAGTCACCACCGTGCTTGGAAAGTGTGTGAGGTTTTCGTCGGTCTGCGCGATGCACCAGATTTGACCTTGACTATCATATCCAGTCAAAGGGCGTTCGAGGATTCTAGGGCGCAACCACCTCCCTTCCCAAAAAACCTGTCCCGATGCAAAACGTGTAGATGGAACCAAACCTCACGCGCATGGACCGCTTGCTATCAACATGGAGACGCAAAACCCGCTGAAACCGCAAGGCCTGCACGAATAGCTTCGCGTAAAGTTATCGTGCTTTCTGTTTTCGGAAACTGGCCGTGATGCATGTTTGTCACAGAACATCCGCCGACCCTGGGGCGATGTGTTGGATGGTTTCGGGGAGCGAACACGAACCCATGCCCCTTCCCCTCCCTTCCACCAACGAAAAAAGATCAACAGGCAGCATTTTGACTGGCAGCTGGGCTGCGGCACCGGAAAACACAGGGCCCGGATCAGTCACAAAAAAAGCCTGGATCGCTACACACCAGGCCCTGGATCGCGCCGAAAGGATCGTTTGGTCTGGATCGCGCGCTGTTTGGGGTCTGGAACGGAGCGCCACACGGCACCAGGCGTCCCAACCATGCCGCGACCATACCGTGCTATCCCAACCAAAACCGCACCCCTCCCCAACAACCCCAACCACACCATCCCAGCCCGTCCCAACACCCCTGCCCCGCATCGAAAGCAACTAGCACCCCATCTGAGCCCTGATGACCAGGGCCCTTCAAGCACGTTATGATTCTAAACCTTTCAGGCCTAGCCTCTGGGCCCTCACCCTGCGAACAGAGGGGACATCCGACAAACTTCTACGGCCCTCGCCAAACCCGACGAGCACAAAGGGAGGGGATATACGGCAAACCACTAAGGGATATGCTTCTGCTTCTAGTGTCCTGAACGTGCAAACGCTAGGAAAAACCTAGGATGTTTTTGCGTTTGTATAGAACCTTTTCGCAGTGCAAGCGGGGTTTTAACCCAACTCTTCTTGCTCCGCGAATGGGTTTCACAAAAAAAAGTGGTTTAAGTAAACAGAGATGTTTGTCCCTTGTGTGCTCGCAACGTCATTGTGGCTCCATTGCGCGCGCTATTTGGTCACAGGGGCCGGGAAACATCTGGCGCGAGCTATTTGGTCGCAAGGGAGGTTTTGTCCCAACTTTGCGTGAAGGTTCTATGCATCTGGCGTGAGCTATTTAAGGTAAGGCTGGCTCGAGCTATTTGGTAGCAGGGGAAACATCTGGCGCAAGCAAATAATCAGGGTTTCTCCCTTCGCCGCTTGCTCTGCGACAAGGTTAATTGAAAGGTTTGGGCGAGGACCTGCACGGACATTTTGCGATGGAAGACTCAAGTGCGGACCGCGGAAAACATCGAGAAAACGTGCTGGGATTGTTTTGCGGGCATTTGGGAACACAAGAACCAATCTCCAGGAGGCATCTCTGAAAACATCAAACCTCGCACGCTGGGAGCTTCAAGCACGCTCTGATTTTAGGACTTTCAAGTTTTGCGGACCGAACGTGTTCAACTAGTATCCCGCTTTTTAGGGACCGAGCGTGTTCAAATAGCTTCAGAACACTGTAGAAGCAAAAACATATCCCTTCGAGGTTTGTCGTATGTCCCCTCTCTTTGTGCTCGTGGGGCTTGGTGAGGGCCATCCCTTCACGCTAGCACTCCTTCTGCGCCCTGATGACCAAATAGCTCGCGCCGTGGCGCGAGCTCTTTGGTCGCTGGGGAAACATTTGTGGTGTTTCAACGCGTAGAAACGCGTTTTCAGGGCTAGTGTTCTGCGCCCAAAAGCCTGTGCTGGTAGTGTAATCGTGGACCTGTAGCCCGACCCCGATTCTCCTGCCTCTGTCTGTCATGCAAGGTGTGGACAACCTGCCTGATGACGCAATGCCTCCTCAGTTTTAAAGTCAAGAATGCGAAACGTGGCCATTATGTCTCCCACCAGCGGAAGGATGGAGACATTGCTGTCAAGCACAACTGCTAAGATATGCTCTTGGCCCTGGTCACACAAGATCAGGGTCATCTACCCGTCTCCTGCCACAGACCGGCAGGGATGACCTCGAACGGGTCTGCAGGCATTGACTCATCCCAAATAAGCCTTGGCCAGGGTCACCAGTCGGATGGCATGATTCCAGCGTTCCGCCATTCATCGTAGCGGGTGTAGGTGAAGGTGAGCTCATGTGGAGTTCTCTGCCTGACTTCCCCAAAGGTCCTACGATTTTGACCTAGGGGCGGGGTGGCTGAGAGGTCTCCACAGGGCGAAGAGGCAAGGTTGGGTCTCGCCCCCCTTGGCTCATTCCTGAATGAAGTTTCCTCTCCCTGCCAGTTCTAGTATCGACCTTTCCTGGGACGGTACATAGGGCTGGGCTGACGAACTTGATTGTCTAGCCTTCTGGCTGGTAGCTTGCAATGAGGGAACTGCACTGCCCCCGTGCCCACACAGACGAAGTATGCATAGGACTTGGTGCACCGGTGGCAACACAGATCTTACTCTCCCTTATTTTATCTGCTATCCTCCTGCCAAAGAAAAGACGTGGTGTGATGGGAGCCATCGAGTGATCCACATGCCGGTGACCTTGGGTCCATTGCTGATGTAGATGTTGGTGGCATAGAAACGATCCAAGTCCCTTGCCACGCTTTGTGCCCTGTCAAGCACCTGTTCTGCAAGGTCGATGCTCACAGTCGACTCCAGATCTTGCAGAACTTCGAACCACTTTTCGGGTAACATGGTGTTGGCCTCACACCAACGCGCATGCTGCTCCGAGGTGAGCTCAGGCTGCTGAATGGCGGCATGAAGTTCAGGGACAAGGGCTGTGTATTGCGAGGGACGAAACATAGGAATTTTGGCACTTCTGGAACACCAGGTGCACTGCTGGAGCTGGTTGCCCCAGTGTGTGCCGTGGACGGTCCGACGGAACGGAACTGCCGAAATGCGCCTTGGTGGTGCACAAGGTGGATGGATGTGCGGAGCGGGGATGCAAAGATATACTTGAAAAGCCGGGCAACCTGGGGACCTGCCTCCCGCTCGGACGTCCTGCCATGCAACCGCCAGGGCGGCCCCGGTGTAGGATCCCGCTGACAAGCCCCTCGGGGAGATCTTTCCTGAAGCGCTTGACCACACACACCGGGGCGACACCGGGGGGTGTTGGGGCGGCGGGGGGTGCAGCGGTTGCAGGGGTCTCAGGAGACGCCATCACCTGTCGTAGACTGCCAGGTACCAAGCAATTACACAGTGCGCGCACCAGTGGTGGTTGTGGTTGATGCGGTACCTGATACAACCGTTACGGCCACACTGCCGACAGAGTTGCTGACAGGCCGGGATGGCAGGATCCTGCTCGACAAGCGGCTCTGGCGCTGCGCGGCGTCCGCACGTGGAGCCCATGGAAGGCTAGCAGAGGCTGATGGCCAACAGAAGGAAAGCCACACCCAGGCAGAAGCCGGAACAAAAACACGCGCAGGGGCGATTGGCAGGAGTGACCGGCCCAGGGGCGCCCAAACACACAGGCGATTCGATCGCCGCTTGCCCGCGGAGGCGAGCTCCCATCCACTGCCTGCTTCACGCAGGCAGCTTGCACAGGGCCTAAGGCCAAGGTTAGAAGCAGGGCCTGTTTGAAGCAGTACCTGTTAGAGCCCCAGACCCCGTTTCACACACACAAATTTTTCGCACGGTGCAATGAGCCAGTGCTGCACTTCAAGGAACACACATAAGACAGCCACATTACCCGTAATGTTGCATCCAAATATCATGGCAGGTTGCTCACTAAGGCACATCACTATCACTTTGCATTCGCTGACCACGGAGACATGCAGGCCATGCGACAGGCAAGTGTTGGACATGTGAAACTCAAAGCATCAAAATAACTTTTGGCTTCAAACAGCGAACAAACGGCATTCCGTATTTTCGCAAGGCATTATTGGAAGCAAGCGATAAAACACAATTCGCTCGCGAACAGTAAGCACTACTACTACTACTACTACTACTACTACTACTACTACTACTACTACTACTACTACTACTACTACTACTACTACTACTACTACTACTACTACTACTACTACTACTACTACTGCTACTGCTACTGCTACTGCTAACAACAACAACAACTACTACTACTACTACTACTACTACTACTACTACTACTACTACTACTACTACTACTACTACTACTACTACTACTACTACTACTACTACTACTACTACCACTATACTACTACTACTACTTCTACTACTGCCATTATTATTAACTTTTTCTACTACTATTACTACTACTAGTACTACCACTACTACTACTACTACCACTACTTCTGCTACTGCTACTACTACTACTACTACTACTACTACTACTACTACTACTACTACTACTACTCTCCTACTACGACTACGATTACGACTACGACTACGACGCTACTACTTCTACTCTGCTATTAGTATTACTCCGACTTCTACTGCTTTTACTACTGTTACTCCTCCTACTACTACTACTACTACTACTTACTACTACTACTACTACTACTACTACTACTACTACTACTACTACTACTACTACTACTACTACTACTACTACTACTACTACTACTACTACTACCACTATACTACTACTACTACTACTACTAATACTATTAATACTACTACTACTACTACTACCTACTACTAATACTACTACTACTACTACTACTACTACTACTACTACTACTACTACTACTACTACTACTACTACTACTACTACTACTACTACTACTACTACTACTACTACTACTACTACTACTACTACTACTAGGCGTCACGTTCTTAATTGATCGCAGGGGTTTTGTGGCGTGCAATTTTCGTGTTAAGAGACGCGAGATCACCGCAATGGCTGGTGTTGGTTGCCACAACCTCTGCCGCCTGACACCAGACGGTTCCTGGCCTTGCAGAGCACGCGCGAAACACTCTGAGCATGCTGAGGTCCAGACATGGATGCATGTCAGTACAGCACTTGAACACCGCACTCGTTGAAACTGCGAGCAATCCCGCACAGCGTCTTCCTGGCGCGCCCACTCCAAGCCCTCTCCATGTGCCGCCCTCTCCAGAGCCCTTTCGGGGCCCCTTCATGGCGCACCACTCCAAGCCCTCTCCCTGTGGCGCCCTCTCCAGAGCCCTTTCGGGGCCCCTTCATGGCGCGCCCACTCCAAGCCCTCTCCATGTGCCGCCCTCTCCAGAGCCCTTTCGGGGCCCCTTCATGGCGCGCCACTCCAAGCCCTCTCCATGTGGCGCCTTCTCCAGAGCCCTTTCGGCACCCCTTCATGGCGCGCCCACTCCAAGCCCTCTCCATGTGGCGCCCTCTCCAGAGCCCTTTCGGGGCCCCAAGCCCTCTCCATGTGGCGCCCTCTCCAGAGCCCTTTCGGGGCCCCTTCATGGCGCGCCCACTCCAAGCCCTCTCCATGTGCCGCCCTCTCCAGAGCCCTTTCGCGGCCCCTTCATGCCAAGCCCTCTCCATGTGGCGCCCTCTCCAGAGCCCTTTCGGGGCCCCTTCGTGGCGCGCCCACTCCTCGCCCTCTCCCTGCGCCGCCCTCTCCAGAGCCCTTTCGGGGCCCCTTCATGGCGCGCCCACTCCAAGCCCTCTCCATGTGCAGCCCTCTCCAGAGCCCTTTCGGGGCGCCTTCATGGCGCGCCCACTCCAAGCCCTCTCCATGTGGCGCCCTCTCCAGAGCCCTTTCGGGGCCCCTTCATGGCGCGCCCACTCCAAGCCCTCTCCATGTGCCGCCCTCTCCAGAGCCCTTTCGGGGCCCTTCATGGCGTGCCCACGCCGCCCTCTCCAGAGCCTTCGGGGCCCCTTCATGGCGCGCCCACTCCAAGCCCTCTCCATGTGGAGAGCCCTTTTGGGGCCCCTTCAATGGCCCACTCCAAGCCCTCTCCATGTGGCGCCCTCTCCAGCGCGCCCACTCCAAGCCTCTCCATGTGCCGCCCTCTCCGGGGCCCTTCATGGCGCGCCCACTCCAAGCCCTCTCCATGTGGCGCCCTCTCCAGAGCCCTTTCGGGGGCCCCTTCATGGTGCGCCCACTCCAAGCCCTCTGCATGTGCCGCCCTCTCCAGAGCCCTTTCGGGGCCCCTTCATGGCGCGCCCACTCCAAGCCCTCTCCATGTGGCGCTCTCCACAGCCCTTTCCACTCCAAGCCCTCTCCATGTGTGGCGCTCTCCAGAGCCCTTTCGGGGCCCCTTCATGGCGCGCCCACTCCGGGCCATCAGGGTCCTCGACGACGATGGCGCCATCCTGAAAGTCTGAGAGAGCGATGAGGAAATTCAAACTGCCCTCCGCATTATGCACATCTTGATGCACAGGTGCTTCAAGGTTCTGAAAAATGGCGATGGAGCTAAAAGTATGCAGGGGTGCGAAATGGCGCACCAGCGCGGTGAAAACACGGGCCGACTGAGGATAGTCTCTGAAAGAAGCCGTGAGGCCCACGTTGTTGGAAAACACATAAGCCCCCACCACAAATGTCTTCCCCGGCCCGGTCTTAGCGGAGCGGCGGGACTTTAGGGCGGGAAGCCGGTCGAAAACTTCACAAGCTTGCTGACGGCTCAAAGGTGTTCTTTGTTGAAGAAAAGAAGAGGCTAAGGCCTCTGCAGAAGAAGGCAAAACTCCCCCGACTTCACCCGTGGACCGGGCCAGAGGGCCGGCTGCCTCCCCCGCGGGGGGTGGAGAAGGCTGGCCATCCTTTCAATCCTGGTGATTGCATTCATGGAAAGGGCGAGAACGACCGCAGCCCTTCTTCCAGCAGAAGCAAATGGGACTCCAAGCCCTCTCCATGTGGCGCCCTCTCCAGAGCCCTTTCATGGTGCGCCCACTCCAAGCCCTCTCCATGTGCCGCCCTCTCCAGAGCCCTTTCGGGGCCCCTTCATGGCGCGCCCACTCCAAGCCCTCTCCATGTGGCACCCTCTCCAGAGCCCTTTCGGGGCCCCTTCATGGCGCGCCCACCCCTGTCCATGTGGCGTCCTTTTGGAGCCCTTTCGCGGCCCCTTCATGGCGCGCCCACTCCAAACCCCTCTCCATGCGGCGCCCTCTCCAGAGCCGACCTTGAGCATCCTTGAGCAAGAGAGCCCTTTCGGGGCCCCTTCTCCAAGCCCTCTCCTTCATGGCGCGCCCACTCCAAGCCCTCTCCACGTGAGCCCTTTCGGGCCCCTGCATGGCGCGCCCACTCCAAGCCCTCTCCATGTGCCGCCCTCTCCAGAGCTCTCCAGAGCCCTTTCGGGGCCCCTTCATGGCGCGCCCACCCCTGTCCATGTGGCGTCCTTTTAGAGCCCTTTCGCGGCCCCTTCATGGCGCGCCCACTCCAAGCCCTCTCCATGCCCTCTCCAGAGCCCTTTCGGGGCCCCTTCATGGCGCGCCCACTCCAAGCCCTCTCCATGTGGCGCCCTGGGCCCCTTCATGGCGCGCCCACTGCGCCCTCTCCAGAGCCCTTTCAGTACCTTCATGGCGCTCCCACTCCAAGCCCTCTCCATGTGGCGCCCTCTCCAGAGCCCAAGGCCCCTTCAGGGCGCCCACTCCAAGCCCTCTCCATGCCGCCCTCTCCAGAGCCCTTTCGGGCCCTTCATGGCGCGCCCACTCCAAGCCCTTTCCACGCCGCCCTCTCCAAAGCCTTTCGGTTTTTTTTTTTGGACTGACGCCTCTTTACTACATCAGTAGCACAGTAGGCCGGTCTTGTTGGGCTCGACGTAAAGGGTGAAACAAAGTCAGCGCACACAATCCGCCAGACACACCAAGCAACCACCAAGCAAACAAACACCAAAGAAACAAAGCGAGCAACCGCGCTGAACTACTAGATACCCCACGGACTCAGTACTCGAAGTCGTCAATGAAGTCCCGGTTCACAAGGAAGCACAGAGCTTGTGGGGGAATCGCAAATTGCGACATTGCCAGATTCTCAAAACCACCATCATGGAGCCACTGGTGCGACAGCGGTTATTCAAACCGAGGTCATCAGAAGAGGTTCGGATCACGTACTCGTTGTCAAGGACAGACAACCGACACTCAATGGCGAAAGGATGTTGCAAGTCAGACTCCCTAGGGGGGATGAAAGATGTGCATATGCCCCATGGTGGTCAGCCAGTGGGGACTTAACAGCAAGAACAATCAAGGCAAGACCGGCCCAGGGCACTCCATGGTGGTCAGCCAGTGGAGTAGCTCCGAGCTCTGGGTGCTCCATTCACATTGGCGTACAAGTGCCCACCCAGTGAGGTGTCCGCACCCGGCACAGGGGGCATATGCCCCATGGAGGTCAGCCAGTGGGGACTTGACAGCAAGAACAATCAAAGCAGGACCGGCCCAGGGCACTCCATGGTGGTCAGCCAGTGGAGTAGCTCCGAGCACAGGGTTCTCCAGTCAACCTGGCGTACAAGTGCCCACCCAGAGAGGTGCCCGCGCACGGCCAGAGGGGGCGAGAGTAGCTGCAGCTACCGATTCCACGGGGAGAGTCCACAGCGAGTTACCAAACCCTTAACGCCACAGGGTTTATAATGACAACGAGGAACCTCCCAGTCCAGGCATCTCACACCTTGGCGCTGGCCTGCGCGTCGGCACGCATCAGGTCCCTCCAAACCCAAACCCGCGAGGTACGTCGGTATGGAGATGGGAGGGCTCACATCACATTGGTGCCGAAGTGCAAGGATCTCCATGGTATTACTACTTTGATCCAATCAGGGCCTTCAGGTAACATCCACGCGGGCGGGGAGCCCACTTGCCCTGCCGCAGGCCAAGCTCAGACGAGGGTGACCCTCTAGAGTCTCAAGAGGGCCAGGTTGTTCTACAAGTGGGGAATGGCTCCCTGCCAAGTCAGCGGGTGCAAATCTCCACGTAGAAGTGTCCACAGCCAGCGCGCCGAACTGCTAGGTCACCCTGTGCACTCAGTACTCGAAATCGTCGAAGAGGCCGGGAGCACACATGTAGCACCGAGTGCGCAGGTGCGTCGGCGACGTTGCCAGATTCACAAAACCACCATCATGCAGCCACCGATGCGACTACATTCAGCACCAGCCAAGGCCGTTCACGAGAAGGTTCACAAGTCCGCCCTCACAGGTGGGGCATAGTCGTGCCTTGGCACGGGACGTTGCAGGTGTCAACCTTCTTGATCCGAAGTATAAAGTTGCCCCATGGTGGTCAGCCAGTGGGGACTTAAGGCAAGAACAAAGGGTAGGACCAGCCCAGAGCACTCCATGGTGGTCAGCCAGTGGAGCCTCTCCGAGCATAAGGCGCAACGTTCTTTTGACTCACAAGAGTCTCGTCCGACGGCCAAAGCAGGCTTGACTGCTTCGTTCCAATCAGAGCCATCAGGTAAACCCAAGCAGGCGGGGACCCCACCTGCCCCGCAGGAAGCGGGAGAGTCCCCCAGTCGAAACTTCGCACTCAAGGCCAAGCAACTATCTCCTTGGCCGGCGAGGGTTGAGGGTTCAATAACCAGAATCAGACCCTCCATGCCCAAACCGACAGACGTCGGCGAGGAGATGTGAGGGCTCACATCACGCTTGGCCACCTACCGATGGGGAGGTAGTCATGTATGGCTGCTTTGACGCAAGCAGAGATATACACCCAAGCAGGCAGGGAACCCCGCAGCAACGGGTTTTGGATCTCTCCGTTAGGGCTGCAAAGACTCATGTTTCCATTTTTGTTCACCATGCTGAATCCGGCGCGGTACAACTTCCCAACTGCAAGAAGAGGTGTGGTGATGTGGGGAGCAACCAAGAACGTTTCGGTGAATCCAGGCTGATCACCGAAGCTCAGCTCAGCTCGCCTAGTCCCGTGAACTAGCAGCTGATTCCCCTGGGCATCTTGAAAACCTTCCCATGGCCTTCCAGAGGAAACTCCAAGCATGCTGAGGTTTTGCGGTAGACAAGAGGCGTCAGCACCTGAGTCAATTATGACTTCGATCTCCATGCCATGCTCGGCATTCTGCTGGACCATGCGCACTGATCCACTGGTCGAGGTCACACCCGAAGTGTGCTCAACCACATCACGCTGACACACGCCCGAAGCGTGCTCAGCCACATCACGCTGACACACGCCCGAAGCGTGCTCAGCCTCGCTCTGTGCATCACTCGGCAATGCATTGTGGAAAACGCACCACCTCGATGGCACACAACGTGAAAAGATGCTCAGTGCCTTGCAAAAGAAACCCGAAGCTTCCTTGCTTTGCCTGTCTACTTTGTCTTGGCTCTCCACACAAGAATCACAACCTGACACCATGCGGATCTCACCTCCGGCTGACTCATCAAAGTCATCGAGGTTGTAGGTGACTCGTCTCACCTGGGGCTTTGCAGCAGGTTTCGCCTTGGCAGGGGCAGCTGACACGGCTGTGTCAGCATGTGCAGCGCTGCTGTCAGCAACAGCGGCGTCTTCAACCTGTCTGACTCGCTTGGATCGGCAGTCTCGGGCAAAGTGACCCTTTCGGCCACAATTATGACAAGTTTTGTTTGCGGCAGGGTTAGGGTTTGTGCTGGGCGGAGGCCTGGACTTACCATCCCCTTTCTTACCATCACCCTTACCCTTCTTACCCTTGTCATATCTGCCTTTTTTACCACCTTTATCTCCCTTATCACCCTTCTTAGTCTTGCCTTTGCTTAGCCTATCAATCTCCTTTTGAAGACGGTCGATTTCCATTGGAACGGCTTCACTGGATGCTGCAGGCGCATTCACAAGCACACCACCTTTGCCCTCTGACAGGCCATAAGTCGCTGCAACAGACGCACTCCACTTTGACGAAGAAGCATCATATCGAGCAACCAAACTTCGCAACTCGGCATATGTCCAGGAGTCTTCCATGGTCAAGTTCACATGCTGACGAAGTTGGCCTGTTAAACATCTCAGAAGCGAAACAACCTTCTGATCATCGGACATGGCCTGCGATGCAATCGAGTCATACTCTGCCATCGCCTGCTCAAGCCTAACAACTTGAGTCAGGAGGCCTTGCTTGTTGTCGAACACAGGCCAATTGTGGATTGTCTGCATGAGGGCCAAGGCTCTGGTGCGGGATGAAGGGCGAAGGTCAAGCGAGATCAAGCGGTATGCTTCGTACCCGTTATTGTCAGACACAGTCTTAAGAAGACGCTTCAGACGGTCGTTCAAAAGCGATGCAAGCAGGCCATACATGATGCGTGACCTGTCGAGCTCAGTGGCGCTCAGCTGTGCAGGGAGAACTTCAGTTTTCGGGTTCGATTTCAAGCGAGTGAAGTCCACCTGAAACTCCTTATCTAAGGTTCCCAAATACTGCTCAAACTCCCAAGACCATGCTGGCCACTTGATCAGCTCCTCATCTCGGGTCTGACAAGAAAAGGTTGAAGGATGCCTCAACACCTTGCTCAGGTCTTTGGCCGCTAGACCTGAGTAGGATGTGGTCGCAGCGGCTGCTGCGGCGCGGGATTCAGACTGGCTCCTCAGAAGCTCGGTCAACACTTGCTGGTTCTGCTGCATTCCTGCAAGAATCTCCAAAAGACGAGTCTCACCATCTGTTGGACCGGCGCTGCCGGTTGGGCTGTGGACAGGGCTAAGTGCTGGGCTTGCTAGCGGATGTGGCCCAGCTCCATTCCCGTCGGTCATCACTCCCAATCTAAGGAAGTCTCGGATGCAATGCTCGTGTCACTATCTAGATCGTACTCCACTCCAGACGGACCAAGGTTTCTGCTGAAACTGGATGACGATGCTGGATCAGTGGATAACTGAAACTCCACTCCAGACGGACCAAGGTTTCTGCTGAAACTGGAGGACGATGCTTGGAAATTTCTCTCACGCAAGATTTTCTTAGGCTCAAAAGTGAGAACGGTGAAGACTGCTGCAAGGTATGCTTCAAGCAGGGCTCGCTCACCACTCAACAACTTGCAACCGTAAGCAATAATCTCTGGCGCGTTCTGGATCCCTTTCAGTTCGGTTTTCTTCTCCTTCCGCCTCTGCAACTGTCGACGTTCGAAGCTCAGGATGCTCAAGGACGGAGTGCAAGGTTTGCCACACTGAAGCTCGATGTACCACTCAAGAACAGTTTTGCGAAGCTTATCCAACACTCTTTCGTCGTCCCAAAGCTGAAAACACTGAATCTGCTCCTCAAGTTCTGGTGACACCTCCGTGGCTGGTAGGTGACAACACGAGTCTCGAGGAGATTAGGCTGGCAACCGCCTAGCCTTCTTCGGCAAGGCAAACGAAGGCTATGGCTGGAAACTACGGCAGCAACTAATGGGGTTTGGGTCCTGACCCCGGGAGGTAAGGGTCCTGCCTCCCTGAGCACAAGTGAATCCGAGGCCCCAAAGGCTGGATCACAAGCGCTCCGCTACCATGAAAACTTTTGATACTCACGAGCACAGCTGCATCGGCACATGACATGAGACATGACTGTAAAGCTTCTGGGCAAAACAAAACATCCCACCACAAGAAATCTTCACAAGGAAAATACATGGTTAAGAGTCCCATGTAAGACATCGAAATCGTGATCACATCAAGTGCATGCTTGATGTGCGCCAGAATGGTGTTGGAGCCAGGCGTGCCCAATTGCTGGGCTTCATCTCGGAGGAGCAACTCAACATCCTTTAGACGGTTAATGAGCTGCGAGTAGGGAAAGCTAAGCCTTGCCACAATCGTACCATGTGTCGTGGCTACAAGTAGCCCCCGGTACAAATCGTGCACATCAAAAGGGAGCTTATGTGTGTCCTTCTCCTTGTTACCCGGTATGCGAACGATGCGGCTGCGAACAAATTCATTGCTAGCAGTCGTGAGCCTATCAACCGCTTCGACATAGGCCCGAACCGATTCATTGCCATGAGCGGTGTACAGGGTGAGCCGGCTCGTCAGGCACGCAAGGAGTACTCCTAGAAACGCGCAGGATCGTGTCTTCCCGCTGCCGGGCGCACCCGTTATGAATACAGAAGTACGATTAGCGGCCAGGCCGTACGAGCACGCTCCCAGCAGCGCTGCCAGGTGTCCGTCCGCCCCCCAAAAGGTATCACAGAGGCACGTAAGGAAGGCGGGACCAACCGCGAGCGCAAAGATGCTGGCTCGAGTCCTCGGATCGTGCTCGTTGCTCAACGAGTCATGGGACAGGCGTAGACACTCCGCATGCCACAGCGCAGGAGTCCGGGCGTCCTCTTGGCCGGGCAGCGGAGAGTCAGGCAGCGTAGCTAACACGCCACTCAGCAGCGTTGGCGTCCATTCTTTGCGATAGGATTGTTCCTCCGCAAGCCAAAGGTTGAGGAAGCTTTGCAAGGGGTTGGAAGCCCCCGGACCCGCAGTAAGCGATGCCTGCGCAGCTTGCGTTTCGTGCTTGCCTCTGAAGACTTGGCAGACCTCCGGGTGAATGAGCTGTGCCCATGTGTCGCGCCAGTTCCCTCTCACCACTAGCCCGATAAGGAGGACAAGCACTAAATCTGTGAGAAAGCCCGGCAACCGCAGTGGCTGCCGGATGGCATCAAGAGGCGAGTCTTCTAGCGGAACGCCCAATGCAACATGCTGCCTTTCCCTAGGCATGTGTAACAGAGCATCCCAAAGCGGGGTAGAGGCTCCTCCGGGCAGAACCTCAAGCTGGCTGACTCTCGGCAGTGAGGGTCGTTGCGCGAATTGGTTGTGCTGTTCATCAGTCAAGAGCAGGGCAATGGTTATATTGACTGGCTGCATGGCCTTACTTTCTCCAGGGCCGGTGAAAAGCTTCTTCGGGGCAAGGAGCTCTATAAACATGCCTGGGTAGGCCACATCCCCCTTGTCTTCTCTCAAGGTAACCAGCAAAGCAGTGCCCTTGGCCGGCACTTTACCAGCGACAGCAAACCACTTTGTAGCCCAGTCAGGGACATCCGCCAACTCCGGTGTAAGGAGCATGACCGATGCCCTTGGGTAAACTCGATGGAGAAGGCAGATTGGCCATGTATGCGTGCCGGGCTTTATCGCCACAGGGGTGGCGGCCCGCTTGACCGCAGCTTGCTCTGGGTAGTGATACTGTTCCGAGGGCTCCTCCTCGATTTCTGCTTCCGAGGCCATGGCTAAAAACTGATAACCCAGCATGTCAACCAGGCGCTCTAACGACAGGTGGGGGAGCCACATACCCAAAACTAGTTTCATCGTGGGACCAAGTTCATGATACGGGGGCGGCAAATCAGCCAGATGCGGCTTGGCATCCGTCAGGAGGACTTGGGTACAGTCAGCACGGAGACTTGCAATGCTCCGGTTCTCAGCGGAAGGTATCCGGAGAAAAGCCTCCAGATCGGGGCGTCTGATTTGCCGTCCCAGCACGGAGTTGATGAAAGTTTTAGACTTATCCGAAAGCTGGACAGAGCCACACGCAACCCCCATCAAACCTGCTCGCACTGTGCGATCCATCCGGGGGTCGGCCAAGCCACAAATCTTTTTAGTCAATTCCTTATGCACATAATCCCCCGGCGTGAGCTGGAATAGCTCTTCACTGTGGACAACGTGACCATAAGAGTGTCCACCACTGCCAAGTGACTCAGGTCCAGTGAAGTAGTAGAGACGCGCTCCCGCGCCAATCGCTTGCGTCCTTGCTGCCTGGCTGGGCCGGAAGATACAAAGCTGGTCGCTCTCATGATGGACAAGACTAACAGCGTGCCGCAATTCCGAACCCAGGATATATTGCAGCATGGCCCGTGGCATGGCAACGCCGCCCAAACGTGCCTTGATGTGGACAAAATCGCCCTTGCAGTCAGGAAGCTTTTGGCGCTCATGCCAAGCGATAGCCACAGCAGCGCCCGTATACGACCCAGCAGAGAACCCCGTAACGCACAGTTTGCACTCGCCAGCTCTACCCGCGGCGAGGCCCACATGCAGAGCGGTCAGCGCAGCAGTATGTGGCATGTGCAAGTGAGCCAGGGCAGGGCACATTGTCAGGGAGGCTTCTACCGAGCTGATTCTAGCACGAACCGCCGCTGGCAGACCGCATCCTTCGACCTGAGGGTACAGAGCACGTGCCCATAGCTGGGCGGCTTGGGGCAGGAGCAACAATGCATGTGCGGCATTACCGCTGGTCGAAAGCAACAACGGGCGTTGTGTGTCCTCATATCGGACCTTTTGGCCCTGGTTGTCCCGGACTGTTTCCATTTCTAAGCCAGTGAGTGCATAGGAATTGGCTGTGTGAATGATGCTACCCGACACAGTGGGGGGCGTATTCTCGGCCTTCCCATTCATCCCGCTAATGAAGAGCGACCGACATTCCCCTAAGGGGGTTAGGTGAGGCTTTGGAGGCGGGTACTGGTAGGCAGGAAAGGCAAAGGCTGCCAGGGCTTGTTGCACACGCATGGCTAGTCCATCATCCCAGTATTGACTGAGGCCCAACGGCGTGACCTTTATGTCTGCGGCGAAGAGAGGCCACGGCAGATCCGCCTGGGCCAGCCAAGCATGCGCAGCGGCAGCAAGAAGAGCAAGCGGCATTGGGTCGACTGCGCCATTTCGGGGTGGCCCTGCAGGAAGATAGGGCATCTTTGTTCCAAAACATGAGGACCCCAGGGAAGAGCTGGAGCCGCACTGGTCCACTGCCCTTTCGGCACTTCACTGGGCATGATGACAAGCTGCAGGGCTCGGCTCAACGCAGTACCAATTGAGGTCACCGCACTAGCGACGTTGCCAGGGATGCAGAAGCGAGGGGCCGGGGATGTCTGCCGTCCGGAGCATTCGGGTAGAAGAGGACCAATCCCCCATTTGCTTCGAGCTGGTCCTCGGACGCACAAACCATGCCAATTGAGTTTGGCGATCGGGCCCCACACGGTATGGACCCGTCCGGCGAGCAACTCCACGGCGAGGCTGGAAGCGAGCCACAGGGCTGTGTCTCGTCCGTCTCGACTTCCATACTGCCCAGTGACTCCGTCGAGAGGGTATTGGGCAGTAGATCGAGGACTGCAAACCTTCGCAGCTCTTCTGCCTCCCACCTGGCAGTGAACAAGGTGTCATGGTCAAGCAACATCAAGACCACCCCTGGCGCAAGGACTCTGAGGACTGCCAGAATTTCGGGCCCCGCCCACGTAAAGTGCACAGAAGCTAGCCCCGCTTCCTTGGTGTTAACCAAGATGGGAAACCACCTCTCCTTAAACGGGCCTTCCCACTGCATGCGTGCTACCAAATGCCGGACAAAGTAGGGGAAGTGCGGAATGGACAAGAAGCAGCGACTATCCGTGACTAAGAGCAGGACATGGGCTCCTGCGGACTCAGCAGCCCGGAGCTGTGGAAGTAGGCAGCCGAGTAATGCATTGTAGTCAATCTCTGGGTGGAGACCTTGCGGCTCAGGCGGTTCGCCGGAAATGGCTCCCGAGGCCAGTTTCAATGGCAGTACGCCGCTAGGGGTGGGCTCAGGGAAATTCTGATTACTTTCTAGTGCCTGCGCGAGATCCTCAGGCTCCTGAGGCCCCGGCGCATGGTCAGCACTGAGAGTGCGAAGCTGGCATATAGCCTGCATTGCGGTCGCCGCAAGGACCTGTGGACCTGGGTGGCTAGGGACCTGCCAAGGTGGCAGGTCGGCTGCAACTGGCGCGGGAGGTGGCCTCCCATGTGGAATTCGCGGCTCGATCCTACTGACCTCACTCACTGGGTATTCTCCAACACGTGGAGGAATCGGCGGTATGGGAGGGCGAGGACTATTCTCCGGCCAGCAGACCCTAGGTGGATTAGGTGATGGAGTTTGCCAGGGCCCGGGAGACAGGGCTGTCTCCCTACCCGCTCCTTGTTCGGTGACAACACTCGCCCAAGGGGGAAGGTCTATCGCGTCACCAGGCAAAGCACTGTGCGTGGACACCGCTCGCCCCATGAGGGCACTGCTATGCGGCATGATGCCGATGCCTGGCCTCCATGCATGCAGGAGAAAACAGCGAACCGTGGGTTGCCGGGCGAAGCAGACGGCGTTGCTGTTTCTCAAAAAGGCAGAATGGTCCAGACACAACAAGGGTTGTATTTCCGGCGGAAAGTATCGGCACCAACCGGCAGCATCGAGTTCGTGAGGCAGGATGACGCCGGCTTGCATCTGCCTGGTCATTGCGACATCACTGGTCCCTAAAGTGGCAAGTGCAGTGAGTTGCCCTCTCCTGGCAACGTGGACTTGGAGCACTTGCGCTCCAACCCGGATCGCGTACGGTTGACAGGCATACGACTCCATGGCATCACTCACCGAACATGGCAGGCCAAACTCATGTGACTACCCCACAGGCAGCGGAGAACCACGAGGCAACCTCCAGACACCAAGATCCCTGGAAAGCCCTTACAAAAACTAGGGAGGGACTCAAGGAAAGGGAGGACCAAACAAAAAGCACAACACACAGGAGAGAAGAAGCAGAAAGGCAAGAAAAAACCAGTCAGGAGCGTTACAACCCTCTACACAATGGGTCCTCGTTCAGTCAGCCAGCCACCCTTAGCTTGAGCCAGGGCACATCCAACGCGCAACCTGAAAAGGGATGCAGCGTGTCATCGCAGGTGGCTGTTACTTGCGGCTGCAATGTGCTGCATGTACAAAGCAATGACCTGGAGACGATGGCATCCTTTACTTTGTCCGTGCACAGTAGTAGCACCAGAATGCAGGCGTACCTCGGTTGCTGGTCTGTTTGTAGCGGCAACACAAGGGCCGGCGCGCATAAATCGATTAAAATGGAAAAAGGAAGGTACTCTCTACCCTGCCCCGACGACTACTCCGGGAGCTCGATATGGTCCGCCAGCAGCCAATCAGGATCGCTCAGCAATGCAGGCCACACCACATGCTCCGGGTCCTTGCCGATAACCACCTGGCGGATTGTGAGGCCGGGGGCCCAGAGGTACTGCGTGCGTCCGTAGCCCTTGAAGGCGGTAAAGTGTGAGTCTTCGGAAAGGGCTTCTGTGACAGGAGGCACGCGATGATTGCCCCGCACCGAGTAGCACATCCGAAGGTGGTGCTGAAAGGTCTCTACGTCCTTTCGTCCGCCATGACTAAAATTCGTGTCTCCCCGCTCGTTGGGGCTGGCAGCAAAGAAGGCAGCCTAATGGGGCCCATGCAAACACAAGCCCGGAAGGTCGCATGGGCCTCGGAAATTGCAATCTGGTAGGTGATGGTTCCTCCAGAGCCAAGGCCCATGAGATATGTGGGCAAGGAGATGCGAGGGCTCGCATCACGTTGGACGGCCAGTAGGAGCGGTAGAATTTCCATTGTATACACTGCCTTGGTCCAGGCAGCACCGTCAGGCAGCATCCAGGCAGGCGGTGAGCCTGCTTGTCCCGCCACAGGCCATGCGCAGGCAATGACGGCCTTTTTGAAAGCCAGGTTGCTCCACAGATACTCGATGGCCCCTTGCCAAGGCAGTGGGTGCATATTCTCCACATAGAAATGTCCACAACCAGGGAGGAGAAGCACTATCGAGTTGGCTTCCCTGCATCCGCACTCGGCCGGGATACAACAAAGGGGAGGGTTGAACTGCCATGGCTCGCCGTAATCCAGGTGTTTTCACGCCCAGCTACGAGCGGAGGGGCGACCAATGGAGGAGGCTGCAGGTTCTCCAGGCCAAGGGGCTCTTGCAATGCCATGGCGAAGAAGAGGCAGCCTACCCAATTGATGGGGCAAGGTAGAGGAAGACTGGGCAGTCTTGCCTGAGAGCCGTGCCGTCCAGCGCAAAGAATGTCACACAACAACAAGCTTGCTCCCAACTTCCCCTGACTCAGCTCCCTTCAGTTGGAGACTACATCAGCAGTATAACATGATCAATGGTTACAACTTTCCAAATCGGTCAAGACAACAGCATGACATTACAGGAATGCCGCATGACCATGGATAACGACCGATGTACTAGGCCGCCGTTTGTTCCGTATTCGCACAAGGTCAGCGTTAGATGTCACTATCCGAATGCCGATTGTCCTCAAGCAGATGCATGGTCTCGTCATCTAAATGCTCGAGAATGTCGGTAGCAATACGTTCATCGAGGAAGCACGCTACCCACTCCAGAATGACGGCATTATCATTGGGGACAGCATCGGACATCGCTTGCAAAAGCAAATTGACTTTATCGGCAGTGAAACGCCATGCAAGCAAAAGATGCTGCTCCAAATGCGCTTTTATGAGGTAAATTGGAAAATCTTCCTGGCGATGCACAATGATTGGCCTGGCCCAGGCTAAAAGGGCATTCTGCTGTGGTCCAGGCGGACGTCTGAACATAGCCAGTAACGCCCCGTACTCCTGGGCAAGCTCGTTCCTCAAATCCTGCGAAAGATCTCGAAGGTGGTGTGCAAGCCAGGCACGATGACCTCCAACAGAGTGCGCGAGTTCGGCCGCAGCAACCATGGCGAGGGTCCGTTGATTGGGACGTCCTCGGGCTGCCGAGGCATCGCGGATTCCTTGCAGTACGAGGAGCTTGGTGAGCGATATCCAGCCAGCACTACAAGTGTGGCCGTGGCCTTCGAGGATGGGCTCGCTGGAAAATATCTCCGAGTGTTCGTAAGGGTAGCATCTTTCCCAGTCACTGTCGCCATCTCCATTGACAGCAGTGTAAAGGCTGCCACCAATGACCAACGAAGCAGCCATGCCGGACAGTTAGTTCGGGGAGGGCAAGCGGGCGCCTGCTCCTGTGAGCCCTGGCGGCACAGAACAAGGGGGCAAGTTAGCAGGTAATACCATCACTCCTTTATGTTCGCGGCTGAGAGGGCATGAGCCACAGGAACAAACTGTCAATCCATGCGGGGGACTAGGGCGTGTGAGTGCGGGCGCACTCACGTACCCAACATCAAATCACTCCCGCACCCTCACAAGATTCTCCGCAGGTCATACTCGGGAGCAAGGGAGCAACCTGAACGGGAGCTCCTGAGCTGCTTCACCGAGCCCCTGCTCGGAGATTGCAGTGAGGGGTCACTGCTCGTCAAACTTGTACAGAGAACGCAAATGGATCTACTGCCTTGAGAAGAGATGCAGGTTCCTACACCGCCGTGTGAGTGCGGGCGCACTCACGTGGCATGAGCAACTCAACCGTCCTCCTCCACTTGCCCAGTGACTGGGGTCCTGGCCTGGCTAGAGGAGGGAAGAGTAAAGCATTGTTTCGCATTCGCGCGACACCCAAGTCCATCAATTCCGTAACATGAAGCTGCAATTTGAAATGGGTGCAGTTCACACGCACGACGGGCACAACACGCTGTGTACTGGCGAAGGTTGACGTTGATGTCACAAAACGCCTGCGCGATGCCCAAGCCCGGATGATACCTCCCCAGCGCCGACAAACAGCAGCCACTCTCGCGGTTTCCCTCAGGGACGGGAGGGCAACCTATAATTCTCGACTCCAGGAGCGACGTGAGGGAGGCGAGTACAACAACAACCCCAATTCGACTGTTGTTGCCGCCAGAGGTACACTTGTGGAGGCTCGGAGAGGCCTTCGTTCGGCTCTATAATCAACCACAGGCTCAAGCACACAGTGCACGCATCAAAGAGGATACAACGCAATGCATCCAATGGGCAGTCGTGAAGGTGTCTATCGCTGTGCCTGGAGGCGGGCCTACAGCAGGCCGACGTAGGGCTCAACTGCGAGACAATCACAAGCAGCGGAGCAAGACGTTCCATAGGGATTGAGGGCTGGATGCCTCAACCATGTCAGTGATGCCTTTCTGAGTTGTGGATCTCTGCAACATCAAGGTTGTTCTTGCCCTGCCATTGCAGAGTGTTCATGGCACTGAAAATGCCGCTGATGCCTTCCAGGCTTGGCTTAGTGGAGCATAAGACAAGAAATAAAGATCGGCCAGGTCTCGGGCGGCTTAGACTTTCATTGGCACATGCTTCATTGGTGCCAATTGGCTATTCAGTCTGTGGCCTGTCTTGCATTCAGTTAATTCGCACTGGTTCCGACTTCTCTTGGAAGGTTTGAGGGGAATGCCCTTCTTTGCGATTCCCACGGGGGAACACGCCGGAGCGTTCTTTGGAGTCACGCCTCTTGACGAATGCACTTACGACGTCCATGCAGTTGGAGACTTCCCACTCGCGAGCCTCCGCTTCCTCCGATTTACAGCTGACTTTGCTTATCAAACTCCTGCAAGGCAGCTCCTGGGCGGGCGACTTGCTCATGAGCATCATTGGCCTGCCCATGGATTCTCCTCACCCGCAGGCAGAAGGCCACTGTGGCAGTCTATGGCCTCGCACACAGTCCACCTTGCAACGTCACGTGCCTCCCCTTGGTCAGTCCGTGAAGCAGCTTCTCGTTGGTAGGGTAAGGTATGCTGGCCTTGTTGCCAATCTCACCCTTGTGCGCGTTACTCAACATCAAGGCTGTATGATTCAAATCGTTTGGTGCGTTGCCCCCTTTCGACAAGAAGCTCTTGAAGGGGATACTCTCCAACTTACCACTCAACTTTTCCCTGCCTTGTGTGCTTTGTGTCCGAACCGCCTTGGGGTCTTCGCTGTTTCGCAACTTGGTCACCTACCTGTCCCTCCGTGCTGTGCTCTGGTAGATTGGCCGGTGGGCACACCGTTCACTGTATATGCCTACAATGATCTCCAGGCTGCAAGGGCTGTTCAGTTGCGAGTCCTGCGTCGGCAGTACTCCGAGCTTTTGCTTCGAATGCAAACATACGCCTGAAAATGCAGTGGGGACCCCGCTCCTTCACGCCTTGGAAGCATGAGGGTCTCGTTCCCAGTTTCACACTGCTTTCGCGGTTTTTCATTCTGGGGAATGTGTTGGCGGGACTTTTTCATGGGTGCTGTGCAGTGCTGGCTCAGGTCAACTCTGTAGATCCGAGGTAGTCCACCGCCTTCCCGAAGGCGTTGCGCGACTGACGATGTCAGTCTTTGCACAGGGTCCTCTCCCCTCCGCAAAGAGGAATTAGAGGGTCATTGCCTAGGACCAGCGTCAAGGCCACCGGGGACAAATCCAAGGACAGAGCTTGCGGCAGAGCAAGAGTACGGGCGTACTCAAGCTGCCTTGGGTCGCTGTCAAGGCAATCTTCCTCTGTTGACATGCTCAAGTTGGCGCAAGGCAACGAGTCGTATAGTGTGGCGGCAGGAAAGTGACGTCGCGGGGCAGCCTCAGACTCCCATGAGCCAAAGCTCTACTACGCTAGTGTGAGCCAAAAGGCGGCAAGAAGGCGTTACCAATGCAGCAAAGCCAGCCGTCCTAGCATCAAAGTAGGCTGTGGGAGGCGGAGACCAATCTAAACAGGTGACCTTCGAAGGTGAGGCACTTATACTTAAGAAGCACCCTCGCATCCTCATGGAACGCTGTTTGGATTTTGGTGCACGTGTCCGCAACAAAGCCCTGTTCATCGCAAAGTACGAAAGCCCGACTTTCAAGGTAACCACTCCGTTGCCGCATGTGTTGCACAATTAGTATTTGCAACATTAGGACCGGCAGCATTGGATCGATTGTGAGATTGAGAGGGAGCATCCCATCAGGCGGATTGACAATACAGAGGCGCCTACTAAAGTAAGACCCTACCAGGACCGGATGCGCCTCTACCATGTGCTCAAAGGAGGGGAAGGCAACAGCAATAAAGACCGTGCCAACAGGCCAATCAACAAGAAAGCTGACTAGAGGGACAGCAAAAGTCAGTCCCTGGACAACTACTTGGATTTGCACCAGATTGAGATCAAGTCGGAAGGCCATGTTTTCCAGGAGGAGCGGAAGAAGTTCAGCGCCTAGTTGGGTAGAGTCGAGGAGGTGCCACTCTCCGTGCGTGTAGGGTGAGCAACACATGGTGTACTTGAGCATACATCCAAACTCGAGTCCAACTTCAACGAGGACGAAGGTGGCGATTTGGCCAACGAAAGCACAGGTCGCACCAAGACCCTGTTCGTGAAAGGCGCAGGCCGTTTGGGCGGTGAACTGGTACTCTTGCACTCGTGGCGCACCGGTGCCATTCTCGGCTGGGAGGGGCCCAGAGGGGCGTTTAAGAACGCCAGGCCAAAAACCATGGTGGGTGGCACGAGCAAGCAGGGTGGGAGGTGACCTTTGGTATGCGAGAAGAGGTGCGTGAAGACTAGCTGCCCAGGGTGGTAGTGGCAATTCTGCAAGACGCATGCAATGTTACCGGGAGCGCAATTATATACGCCTGCCCGATGTGGCCAGCAAGTACATTATGCCACGCCACACTCACTGAACCCATAGCGCGCAGAGTTTGCAACCCCCATTGCTGCCACTCATGGCATCCGCATCCATCTATCTCCCTTAACTGGAGGGCAAGTCCCTTGGACCAACAGCGGTGGATAAGCTGGAGAGCAGCCCCAACCAATTCGGAGGACTTTACATCGGCATCCAAGTGTGCACGAATGGAGACCGTGCCAGCCAGCTGCATAATGCAAAAGGCGATACTGGACTCCACGGTGCAGAATTTGTTGTCATACGAGAAGAGGCAGGGCGAAGTATGGATGGAAGAGCCAAGAATCTTCCTAAGATGATCCGGCGCCAAATCCAGACAGAAGGCCATTGCGCGGGTTAAGGGTCAGTGCTCCCATAACGAGCGCTTGAGCAAAATAACTGTCACGCATGTGCCAACTATATTCGGATGGGGAGGGGTAGGTGATCACAATGTTAGCAGTGATCAAACAACGAAGCAAATAACAGAGGAGCACGTAAAGGTACGAGTACCATAAGCGGCAATAAAGCCCACCGAGCACAAAGTACAAGGGGCAACCACACCCTCACTCAGTGGACACATTGGCACATAGCTCCACTGTCTGCGAACAGATGGCCAAAGTGAGGTGGGTCCAGCCAGGGGCATTAAAGCCAATAACGTGGCTCTGGATCTATTGTGTGAGAAGAAACAAGGTATGACTACCACGGCCAAAAGAAGTGATAGGGGAATTGTTCACACTCACACAGTTCACGGGCAATGACTGTTGCTCTTGGCGTTAAGACCTGGAGCAATGCCTCTACCCTACCCCATCCAGTTTTGTGCCCGATTAAAGCCCCGACAACTCGTGAAGACCACTTGGGGGTCAAAGAAAAGTGCTCCGAAAGTGATTGGGCAAGCGCACGTTCTCCAACGCACGAGATGGCACGGAGATTTGGTGCACTTATTTTCCATAGCATTGACACGGTAGCGCGAGGTTGAGTGGCAGCGTCCAGCCTTGCAATGACTTCAATGAGAGTCCATGCAAGTAGGAGTTTTTCCTCATCCAGATCTTCGACAATCTCGTGAATGATCAGTGGATTACCAAAGGAGACGCCTCGATATAAACGATCCTTATGGTACGGGGAAAGGGCTTCGTTCGACTTGCTTTCCTCTAAGAGAGCCACGAGGATCGCTCCCGCTGCAGCAGGGAGAACTGCGAGTTCGAAGTCAGCTGTGCTGGAATGACTACCAATGGCTTCATGGTAACGCCAAGCCAGGAGGCAGCGTGTGGCGGCCAGCATGTTTGGTTGTGCCCGGGCGTTCACAACTGGTCTGAGCCAAAGATGCCGCCATCCCGAAAGAGGGAGGGTGGTTAAAATGGGGACTACACGCATCACAACGAGGGGGGTGTTGCCCACAATCCCCTACGCGGAACAGCTGTAACATCAACGCGTCTCCTTTTATCGTCTCTTTGCCTCTCGACCTCTAGTATATCCTGAACTTCCAGGATAAGGCGCTTGGACACCCTGTTGGTGGTTGCCTTTGGGCGCTTTGGGAGAGCAGGGCTATGACACGCGATACCCGCAGCGTTTAACGCATCAACTGCCGCATTAAATTCACTCTTCGTGGTGGTAATAGCAAAGACATCTTGTAGGTTAGCAAATTCCTGGTTAGGTGTGACCTGTGGATGACAGTGCTGCCCCACCTGGATGAGCTGAACCAACGCTTCAGTAGCCCCTTCGATGAAGGGCGAAACTGCGTTTCTATTTTTGACGTACACCCCGTCATGTACCCAAAGCACTGTGCCTGCGCAGTACGGGAGCATTGCAGCGAGCCCTTTTCGCATTACGAAGCTTTCCGCAGCTTCAAGTGCAAAAGTTGCCCAATTCCTGTTGTTGACCCTTGCATCCGGTTGGTAAAAAGGGATTCCTTGCTGGATCATAACCTGGAGGGTAGCTTTGGCCTGCACCAAATGTGCAAGAAAACTTGCCAAGGCAGGGGGGATGGCATAAGCAGCAATACTACCTTCATAAACATGCCGAAGGAAAGCATTGCTGTCCATTCCAACTGCTCTTTGCAACAAGTGCTTGGTTTGCACTGTTTGTGCTTTGGGCGCGCGTGCAAGGTGACTACTAAATAGCTCCCTGGCTTCAAGCAACGTTGGGAGGGGTGGGTGAGTAGGGCTGTGACATGTAAGGAGGCGCAAAAGCGTATAATGCGCACCTTTCATGTCGATTTCAATTGCGTTCGGTCCGATGGCCAAGAAACGTGTTAGCCTTTTACTCGTTTGCCAGTGCCGTATGGCATAATATCTACCCTGTGGGTGCAAAGATGGCCTTCGATACTGGACCAGCCCTGGCCACGTTGTATCAAGCTCGGGGGGAGGCTTGATCCGATTGTAGAGGCAAAACCGCAAAAGCAGTTCCGGATTCCAAAGTGGGGGGGCTTCAAGAGAAATAGTTTCAGCTCCGGAATGCAAATCCTGTATAGCTTGCAGGTGCCATTGCTTGGAAGGCAACAGAATAGGCGGAAAGCACTCAGTGTTTATTTGCATATGAGGCTGACCCTCACCCGAGTCAAAGAAGACATCTTCATGAAGGGGTGCTTCGTAGCGGAGACTGTTAGCAGCGATTCCTGCCAGGTGATCAGCGACTTTGTTGCCGACGCGAGGGACGTATGACCAATGCACTGTAATGGGTGTGTGCGTTAACTTTTGCCACATGTTGTCCAGTTTTCGCACTAGGTCTTCCCTATGTAGTCTCAAGGCACCAGCAAAGTGCTTTACAATGTTGATGCAGTCGCCCTGAAGGATAACCTCCCTAATTTGATTGCTAGCAGCTAGAGATAATGCCTTGTCTAACGTTGCGTCAGCGGCGCATATTTCCGCAAACATAGAATCTGGACAAGGCTGGAGTGGGATGGCAATCGTTTCAAGAATTACCGGGACTGGTCCGGGCGACCATACGATACCACCCGCACCACCGATACCTTCTTGCACGTGGCAGCTGCCGTCAAATTGAGCAACAAGGTGGGTATCTTTGACAGGTTTTAACTCAACAATAAGTGGAGTACCTGCAGGGATTGGCCTTAATGCCGTAACTTTAAGGTGCAGATTGCCGCAATGACACATTTTAGGCCATAGAGCAACATTAGGGACGCCAAGGGTCTGTTGATACATAGGTGCAAGCAAGTAATGCTGTGCATCTAATGTTGCTAAGACATCCCCTATATTGGCATTCCTGGGGGAGACGGTAACACCTTGGGCGCTTGCTTTAATTAAGGCAGAAAGGGGATGCTTGACCTCAATATGGAGTCCTCCGTCGTTGCAACAGGGCTTGCAGCGTTCCGTGTCAACCCACCATGCCGGTAATGCTTTGGGAAGTAACATCCTCGGGATGGTATTCCAAAGACGTGACGCGAGCTTGGGTATGTTACTGATGTGTTTTGCCCGTTGCGGTGTCTCACACCATCCAGGGTGCCAGGTGCATTGCTGTTCCATAGTATATCTTCTTATGGTCGCAATCCATGCTAATAGGACGGCACAGAATTTCTTGTCAATCCCTCCCTCAACATTGATCTTAGGAAGGGCAGTGTGACACAGGGAGTCAAACGAGGCAGTGCCAGCATATCCCAATGTGACTAGGACAATAAAGAGGGAGGCTTTGGTGACCACACAAGCCGTAAGCCAATGCTCTGTTGTGTTTGCTCCCAGCCCACAGAGCAGGCAGTGGCTTTGGATGAAAGTACACTGGTGCTCATTGGGTATAGCTGCTCTGTAAGTAATAGTTCTAGCCGGAGCACCAGGCATTGCCGCACATTGCAGGAGTGGTGCTTGGTTAACATCACAGCAAGGCAGCATGCAGCTGATGGCATGGGCAAGGTCATCAGGGCAGCTTTGGTTGAGATGACAGAGTTTGCAGACTGGCATGCTGCCGAACCCATTGTCATACCAGAGCTCTTTCCCTGTTTGTTTGCGTAGGCAGACTCTACATTGCTCGTCCCTAGAGGCATATTGCCTGTACACAAAATATGCATCGGCTTCTTCAACAATGGCCCATCTAAGTGCGTAGCAACGAGTGACATCCGAAGCCACGTTCTTTGGCGGGAGGTTTAGCGCAAGCAAAATGGCACATAGCTGTCTCTCATGTGCATGGTTCGCAACTTTTTGTCGAAGATATCCTTGCGCCTGAACACAAGCAGCATTGCGCAACACTGCTCTAAGCGCAATTTGCGCCTGCTTGAGCTTGCGACCGCCTGAGTGAGGGCTCACTCGAGGCAGCGCAGCAGATAGGGCATCATGGCACTTGCTTTTGAACTGCTCAATGATTGGTGAGTCTCCTAAGGAGACTGATTTCTGAATGGCTTGCCTGGCTTGCACAAGCAACGAATGGTAGAAGGGAAGGTTGGCCGCATGCGCATTTTCAAGGTCATGCAGGATAACGTTTAAAGCCCATTTGCCTCTCCAGCGCAGCAGTAGGCCAACTTTAGATAATATGGCGCCTATCTCAGGATCCATTGCCCTAGGCGCTTTGATAAAATCAAAAACGCCCGCCATATGTTTGGCCTGAATCCAGGGACGCCTCAAAATAGTTGAGCTGGCAATAGCTAGTGCTTTGAGCATATGCCTTTTGGTGAAGGCGTACAAGGAATTGCAGAAAAGAGGGCAAGAGGCAATGAAGGCCGTATGGAATTGAATCCTGGCAGGCATTGATGCAGTAAGGGAAAGAGCTTGTTTATTCCTTCTCAACATATTGCACAAGGCCTTATCAAGGATCAGCATGCGCAAGGAAACATCTGACATTTTCCTTTGTCCAACCCAATGGATTTCATCAATAGACGTTGCTTGCTCCCATTCATATTTTGACATGCGGCCACGCAGGATAAAGCCCAACATTGTTGCAGTCTCAGCAATAATCTTAGACCCCCAAGGCGTCATGTCGAGGAGAAGGATATCAGCAGTTTTGAAGGGCTTGTTGGTAAGAATAGAAGTTTTGCATTTGCATTTGCAAGGCGATGCAATAATGCAAGCCAACAAAGCCTGGAAATTTTGCTGTTGTGTGCACATGCAAAGCAGCATATCGCTAGACAGGACGTAGCATTTGCTTCCGCTTACTAAGAGCAGTCCGTGTCGCACGTCAAGCCTAGTCAAGGACATCCTCATTGCTTGGTCGAGGCTGTAGATGTTCTGTTGAAGCAGTAAGCACAAGGCTTGATGCAATGAGGGACCTCCAATGGTGAGAGTATTGCTCGGTGGAAGCTGTTTGGACTCAATCCAAGCGACACCAAATTGGGCTATGCATGCTCTGACATCCCCAGGGAGAACCTGTAAAGAAATAAACCCTGCTTGGAAGCATTGGTGACGGAGAACTTGTAACCCCGCGCTGTGCGCTGGTTCGAAAGTTCTTTGTGCCTTTTCCACCCAATGCAGGCCTTTGGAGGCAGCGCTGTTATCGTCCATGTAAGCCGTTAGTCTTATGAAGGAAGAAATGTCGTGCAGCGCCCAAATCAAGGGATCTAAGGCGAGACAGAAAAGGACAACAGAAGTCGCCCTTCCCATAGCAAGGCCTTGGTGGATGGAGATAGGCTCGAGCAAGAAACCTTGCACTTTATGCTGGGTGCGCCTCCCAAACATAAGGTGGATGACGTAAGCTTTGATCCAGGCAGGGGCAGCTCTTGCCGCTAAGCACTGTAGTACCCACCAGGGATTCACCCGTTCAAAGGCCTTGGCAAAGTCGGAAAGCATGACTGTGTACTGGGCATCTTTGAGCTCCAAGTAGTGTTGCATTTGGGCATAATTTGCCTGTGGTTCTTTGAAGTGATTAAGAAGAGCCTGGGCAGGATGTAGCGAGTCTTTGAAAGACTCAGCAAGGACAGCGTAGATTGCGGAGTCAATGATTCGATCACAAGTATCGGGCATGTCTAGTGGCCTGTAGTTGTCCGCGTACGCACCCTTGTCTGCCTTGGGAATGAAGACTAAGGCCTGAAGCGGATGATCAGCTTGAGACAAGCACATCTCCCACATATGATCCCCAAGTAAGTTGGCAAAATAACTCGGATTTTGCCTATAGAAGGCATAGGGCACACCATCGGGACCCGGGGAAGAATCCTTGGTGGTAATAATGGCCTTGAAGATGATGCTTTCATCTGGTAAGTCAGCCGGCACGAAGGGGGCCCTTTGCGCATATGGCTGTAGGAGTTTGTCCCACTGGTTATCGTATTGACAAGGGAAGTGGTGCCAAAAGGCTCTAGTTGCCCTTAGTGCAGCATCAAACTGACTCATAGATGTGATCAGCTGGCCATTTTCGCTTCTGACCTGTTGCGAATCGATGATTCGAGGGCAGATTTTCCTGAAGGCCTGCCACTTAATTTTAGACTTATCAACCTGCAAATCTCTTTGAGCAACCAGGGAACGAAGACTTGGTGAGGGGGCAGTTTTCAGCTCTGCACCAAGGTGTAGCCGATTAAGCGCTTCTTGAAGCCAATGTCTCGGGAGCTCGGCTGAACCATTACCTGACGGCGTGAAAGGGGGTATGGTGATATGCCTGGCTAAAGATGTGACGGTGCTTGCGTTGACACCGACAGTCGCACCAGTGCTCCTGTTCAAAAGGCGTACCAACTTCCTAATTAATGCAGCAATTGAGTTTCCAGTTTGGGCACGTAGGTTGGCATGCCACAAGAAACATGTGGCTTTTTGTGCAACGAGCGCGTCAGAAGGGCAGAGTTTTTGACCATTGTTCTGCTCTTCAATCAAGCGGGCTTTAGTGCAATTAATTAGTTTACGAAGAAGAAGGTGCGAAGGGCTAGTCTCCGCAGCCTCGATGCCAGGCAAGTCAGTAGTCGCAGGTGGAACAGAAAAAGCCGCAGCAGGAACTGTCCGAACAGGTATCGCCGGGACATCTTTGTCAAGCTTATGCTTCGGCCGAAACCGAATCTTTACCAAGTGATGTCCTCCAGTTACTTTTTTGTGCTTCCAAGAGACAGAACAGATCTTGGCGGACAAGTACAGCGAACTGGAAATAAGGTAATGGTCAAGGTGACTGCAGGTAGAGCCTTGCTCGAAAGTTGGCCTGTCAGACTTGCATTCAATCATGTCGCCTTGAGCAAGGAGATGTGCATACTCACCCTCCTTCTGCTGATTAACAGCATTGAAGTCCCCCCCAAGGACAACCACATGAGTTGCATCCTTGACAAAAGCACTAAGTGCAGGGAAAAGCTTCCCCCATTGATCAGGGTGCCAATAAACCGACAGGAGCCAGTAGCAGACAGACCGAAATCTGACCAGCACGGCAAGGGCAAAACCAGGCACAAGGTCAACAGTTTCTACGACTTTATAGTCCTGTGGCAAACAGACAGCAACTCCTCCAGAGTGTCCAGATTCCTTCCAAATAGCGAGAGAGGCAATCGTATTTATTCTGGCTGTTGCCTGTCTGAATCGGTGTAAACAGGCAGCATTCCATTTGGTTTCCTGCAAAAGCACGGGCGTTTGGTGAGCCAACGCACCAATGGTACGAAGCTTGGCAAGGCCAATAGTGTCGAAGGTACACAGCGAGGTAACGTTCCAACTAACGACAGCCTGCAGCTTGCACGGCTCCTTTGGGATCGTGTCGAAGTAAGGAACAAGCCTGTCAGCTATGAGATTCAGTGCAAGTTCAAGCTCTTCTGTCGGGAGCTGAAGATTGATAGCAGCGATTAGGTTAAAAGGTCGGCTGTCATTGGCCATGAGAGCAAGCTTCAGCTCACGTGTTGTGGGATAGGTGAGTGGCAGGTTGTAGGCAAGGAGAATGCTGTTGAGGGATCTGACACGTGCGCGATGTCTACGACAAGCAACATAGGCATTGAGGTGATCAAGGAAGGTCGTAGACCTTGCCTTGATCACCACGTCACGAATCGTCGTCATAGGGGCAAAGGGTCCCGATGGACCCCATAGAAGCAATGGTAGACAGCAGGTTGCCGATCGTAGACATAAATGCGCAGTGCCTTTTCTTGGGTGGGAATTGTGGAGGGGATGTTGTTGTGGGTGACAGTCTGTTGATGCACCGTACCTTGCTTATATGTGGTGTAATGTGCGCCTCGTGCATCAATACCAATATGAGCCCGCCGCCTTTAGGGTCTATTTAGCTTTGGGTTTTTCTTATTGCTTAAAAAGAGCGAATATAAATATCGTAATACAAAAATACATATTTACACCTACATATGGCACGCAAATCTCATGCCCAGCGGTTCTAGGCCTAGCCGCACGCCATTACGAACTGCGAATTTCTGGTTGTTCTTATTTTCATTTGTTTCTCTTTGCTATCTGTGTATGCGTGTTCTTTTTTCAGCCTGCGTGAAAAAGTCGCTGTTTGGCTGCGGCAGAAGGGAAAGAGAAGTGAGAGAGGCGAGACAACAAGGAGGCCATTTTAATTTTCTGGAAGGGTATTGATTGAAAAGAAGAGAAGAGACAAGAAACAAGGAGACGGATGGCACTCTTCTTTATCTATCATCTCTCCCTTCCTTGCCTCTCCCGTTTCCCTCTATAATTCAAAAGACAAGACCATTCTTGCTCTTCGCAGATCAGAGGAGAGATCAAAAGGAATGCAATTTTAATGGGAAGAGCAATGAAAAGAATGGAAGAGAAATGAAGACAGGAGAGGGAGGTGCAAAATCAGGCTAGGAGAAGATGGTGCTCGTTTTCATCTTTCTTCTCTTGCTCTTTTCCTTTTCAAATAAACAACAAAAGGAAGAACAATGAACATGCAAAGGAACCCGTTTTCTTTTTCCATGTGGGAACAAGGAAAGAACAGAGGCGATAAGGCGAGAGGAGGGATTTGCTGAAGCATGGGGAGGGTCTACGGACAAGGAGCCAACCCCGCTCACTTTCCCCATCCATTGAAACAGGAAAAGAAAGGAACAGGGCCTCCATTCCCCTCTTGTTCTTCCTTTCTTGTGTTTTTGTCACATCAAGGGGAACAGGAGAAGAGAAGGGAGAGAGAAGGAGAGAGGAGAGACAAAAAGGATTGCATTTGTACTGGGAAGAGCAAAGAAAAGAATAGAAGAGAGATGAATAAAGGAGAGGGAGAGACAAAATAAGGCGCAGAGAAGATGGCACTCTTCTTTATCTATCCTCTCCCCCTTATCTCTCCCTGCCCTCTTTCTTTTCGAAATAAGAAAACAAAAAGGAAGAACTATGAGAAGGAGAAGGGGACGGAAAGGAATAGAAGGGATAGGCCGATAGGAGGGGGTATGGCAAGGTCCACGCGCAAGGAGTCACCCTCTGCTTACCCTCCCACTGCCCTTATCATACAAGTTCCTTTCTTGCGCTGTATCAGTTGAAAGGAAACAGAAGGAGAGAAGGGAAAGGGAAGTGAGAGAGGAGAGATGACAAGGATGGCATTTTTCTGGAAGCGCAACTGTACCGGAATGTGGCCACAATAAGCAGGCCAGGGAGACTCAGGCGGGGCAACTGTAGCGGAATGTGGCCACAACAAGCAGGCCAGGGAGGCTCAGGCGGGGCAAGTCTCTCCCTAATTAGAAAAAAACCAATCTTGCTCTTCGCAAATCGATAAGTGCCCTTCTTCCTCTTCAGGAAATCGCCTTTCCCTTATTTTGCTTTCTGAAGCGAATAAGAAAAAGAACAGATAAGAAGAAAGGACAGGGAATGACTAGGTAAAGAGAGGAGCTCTTCAATTTTGCATTACTTTTCCTTCTTGGGGGGTCCTTTTTTCTCCCTTGAAGATGCAGAAAACTCTCAAAAGGAACACCCGTTCCATCGCCCATTTACTCTTCCCTTCCTTATCTCCTATGCTCTTTTCCTTAGTCATTGCAACAGGAGAAGACAGGAAAAGGGCCTCCATTCCCCTCTTGTTCTTCCTTTCTTGTGTTTTTGTCATATAAAGGGGAACAGGAGAAGAGAAGGGAAAGAGAAGGAGAGAGGAGCGATGAAAGGAACACAATTTTAATGGGAAGAGCCAAGAAAAGAATGGAAGAGAGATGAATAAAGGAGAAGGAGAGACAAAACAAGTTGCAAAGAAGATGGCGCTCTTCTTAATCCATCCCCTCTCCCTTTTCTCTCCCTTCCCTTTTTCTTTTCGAAATAAGAAAAACTAAGCAGGAAGAACTATGAAAAGGAGAAGGGTAAGGAAAAGAGCAGAAGAGATAGGCCGAAAAGAGTGATATGATGAAGTATGGCAAGGTCCACACGCAAGGAGTCACCCTCTGCTTACCCTCCCACTGCCCTTATCATACAAGTTCCCTTCTTGTGGTTTATCAGCTAAACGGAAACAGAAGGAGAGAAGGGAAAGAGAAGTGAGAGAGGAGAGACAACAAGGATGCCATGTTAATTTTCTGGAAGGGTATTGAAAAGAAGAGAAAAGACAAGAAACAAGGGGACGGATGGCACTCTTCCGTATCTATCATCCTTGTCTTTCCCTTTTCCCTCTATAATTAGAAAAACAGGCGCCCTCTCTCGTCTTCAGGAACCCGTTCACTTTTTCCGTTTGGGAACAAGGAAAAGAACAGAGGCGATAGGGCGAGAGGAAGAATTTGCTGAAGCATGGGGAGGGACTACGGGCAAGTAGCCAACCCCGCTCACTTGCCCCATCCATTGTGAAAAGAACAGGGCCTCCATTCCCCTCTTGTTCTTCCTTTCTTGCGTTTTTGTCATTTAAAGGGGAACAGCAGAAGAGAAGGGAAAGAGAAGGAGAGAGGAGCGATGAAAGGAACACAATTTTAATGGGAAGAGCCAAGAAAAGAATAGAAGAGAGATGAATAAAGGAGAGGGAGAGACAAAACAAGGCGCAAAGAAGATGGCACTCTTCTTTATCTATCCTCTCTCCCTTATCTCTGCAAGGAATAGAACAGACAGGAAGCAAGGAGACGGAGTGACAAAACTTGTCGCAAAGCTTTATATATCTCCCTTGTCTCTCCCTAATTAGAAAAAACCAATCTTGCTATTCACAGATAGATAGGTGCCCTTCTTCCTCTTCAGGAAATCGCCTTTCCCTTATTTTGCTTGTTGAAGCGACTAAGAAGAACAACAGATAAGAAGAGAGGACAGGGAATGACTAGGTAAAGAGAGGAGCTCTTCAATTTTCCTCCCTATCTCTTATGTTACGTTTCCTCCTTGGGGGATATCCTTTTTTCTCCCTTGAAGATGCAGAAAACTCTCAAAAGAAACGCCCGTTCCATCGCCCATTTACTCTTCAATTCGCTTCCTTATCTCCTATGCTCTTTTCCTTATTCATTGCAACAGGAGAAGACAGGAAAAGGGCCTCCATTCCCCTCTTGTTCTTCCTTTCTTGTGTGTTTGTCATATAAAGGGGAACAGGAGAAGAGAAGGGAAAGAGAAGGGGAGAGGAGCGATGAAAGGAACACAATTTTAATGGGAAGAGCCAAGAAAAGAATGGAAGAGAGATGAATAAAGGAGAAGGAGAGACAAAACAAGTTGCAAAGAAGATGGCGCTCTTCTTAATCCATCCCCTCTCCCTTATCTCTCCCTTCCCTTTTTCTTTTCGAAATAAGAAAAACTAAGCAGGAAGAATTATGAAAAGGAGAAGGGTAAGGAAAAGAGCAGAAGAGATAGGCCGAAAAGAGTGATATGATGAAGTATGGCAAGGTCCACACTCAAGGAGTCACCCTCTGCTTACCCTCCCACTGCCTTTATCATACAAGTTCCTTTATTGTGGTTTAACAGCTAAACGGAAACAGAAGGAGAGAAGGGAAAGAGAAGTGAGAGAGGAGAGACAACAAGGATGCCATTTTAATTTTCTGGAAGGGTATTGAAAAGAAGAGAAAAGACAAGAAACAAGGAGACGGATCGCACTCTTCTTTATCTATCATCCTTGTCTTTCCCTTTTCCCTCTATAATTAGAAAAACAGGCGCCCTCTCTCGTCTTCAGGAACCCGTTCACTTTTTCCGTTTGGGAACAAGGAAAAGAACAGAGAGGCGATAGGGCGAGAGGAAGAATATGCTGAAGCATGGGGAGGGTCTACGGGCAAGGAGCCAACCCCGCTCACTTGCCCCATCCATTGTGAAAAGAACAGGGCCTCCTTCCCCTCTTGTTCTTCCTTTCTTGCGTTTTTGTCATTTAAGGGGGAACAGCAGAAGAGAAGGGAAAGAGAAGGAGCGAGGAGAGATAACAATAACACCATATTAATGGGAAGAGCCAAGAAAAGAATAGAAGAGAGATGAATAAAGGAGAGGGAGAGACAAAACAAGGCGCAAAGAAGATGGCACTCTTCTTTATCTATCCTCTCTCCCTTATCTCTGCAAGGAATAGAACAGACAGGAAGCAAGGAGACGGAGTGACAAAACTTGTCGCAAAGCTTTATATATCTCCCTTGTCTCTCCCTAATGAGAAAAAGCCAATCTTGCTATTCACAGATAGATAGGTGCCCTTCTTCCTCTTCAGGAAATCGCCTTTCCCTTATTTTGCTTTTTGAAGCGACTAAGAAAAACAACAGATAAGAAGAGAGGACAGGGAATGACTAGGTAAAGAGAGGAGCTCTTCAATTTTCCTCCCTATCTCTTATGTTACTTTTCCTTCTTGGGGGATGTCTTTTTTCTCCCTTGAAGATGCAGAAAACTCTCAAAAGGAACACCCGTTCCAGTTCCATCGCCCATTTACTCTTCAATTCCCTTCCTTATCTCCTATGCTCTTTTCCTTATTCATTGCAACAGGAGAAGACAGGAAAAGGGCCTCCATTCCCCTCTTGTTCTTCCTTTCTTGTGTTTTTTGTCATATAAAGGGGAACAGCAGAAGAGAAGGGAAAGAGAAGGAGAGAGGAGCGATGAAAGGAACACAATTTTAATGGGAAGAGCCAAGAAAAGAATAGAAGAGAGATGAATAAAGGAGAGGGAGAGACAAAACAAGGCGCAAAGAAGATGGCACTCTTCTTTATCTATCCTCTCTCCCTGATCTCTGCAAGGAAAAGAACAGACAGGAAGCAAGGAGACGGAGTGACAAAACTTGTCGCAAAGCTTTATATATCTCCCTTGTCTCTCCCTAATTCGAAAAAGCCAATCTTGCTATTCACAGATAGGTACAGTACCCTTCCTCCTCTTCAGGAAATCGCCTTTCCCTTATTTTGCGTTTTGAAGCGACTAAGAAAAACAACAGATAAGAAGAGATGACAGGGAATGACTAAGTAAAGAGAGGATCTCTTCAATGTCCCTCCCTTTTTCTTATGTTACTTTTCCTTCTTGGGGGGTCCTTTTTTCTCCCTTGAAGATGCAGAAAACGATCAAAAAGGACACCCGTTCCATCGCCCATATATAGGGAGACAGAGAAATCATGAGCATCAGCTGGGTTTGCTGCACCACTCAAAACTTCTCAAGTGACCTAGGCACACTCTGCGCCTATCAGAGTACATTACAAGTACAAGTGCAAGTACAAGCCTTCGTTTTTGAGGTAGAGGGCACGAAAGGTGGAGGAGGGCTGGGGGGGTGGGGTAAAAGAATTATATAAAACTACTTATAAGGTTTATACAGTTTATGAAGTGGGCTCTTTTTTCTCCTTTGGCTAATTTTGGGCAACATTTGCCCTTTGGGCCCAATTTGGCCCCAAAAAAACGGCCCCAAAGGGCCCAACAATGGGAAACGTGCGGCTGGATTTGGCCAAATTTTGCCGGACAGTCTGCGGGCAAAATTTGGCCAAATCGGGCTGCTCGTCGTACGCGATGAGAAATGCGCGGCTCGATTTGGCCAAATTTTGCCAAGCAGCCTCCGGGCAAAATTTGGCCAAATCGGGCTGCTCTTCGTAGGCGATGAAAAAGGCGCGGCTCGATTTGGCCAAATTTTGCCGGGCAGCTTTCGGGCAAAATTTGGCCAAATCGGGCTGCTCTTCGTAGGCGATGAGAAAGGCGCGGCTCGATTTGGCCAAATTTTGCCGGGCAGCTTTCGGGCAAAATTTGGCCAAATCGGGCTGCTCTTCGTAGGCGATGAGAAAGGCGCGGCTCGATTTGGCCAAATTTTGCCGAGCAGCTTTCGGGCAAAATTTGGTCAAATCGGGCTGCTCTTCGTAGGCGATGAGAAATGCGTGGCTCGATTTGGCCAAATTTTGCCAAGCAGCCTCCGGGCATAATTTGGCCAAATCGGGCAGCTCTTCGTATGCGATGAGAAATGCGCGGCTCGATTTGGCCAAATTTTGCCCGGAGCTTCCCCCCCTCCCAAGAATTAAATAGTGATTAAGTTAAGTACGACGGGGAGGTTTCGGATTGAAATTATTTACATTATTTAATTCTTAGGGGGCGGGGAGGGTGGTTCCCCCCCCTTTTCGGATTTCAACTATTTAAACTATATAATGTATTTACATTATTTGAATTGTTTAAATTGTTTAAATTACATGATGTAAATCATTTAATCAAAGCTTTATATATCTCCCTTGTCTCTCCCTAATTAGAAATACCAATCTTGCTATTCACAGATAGGTGCACTTCTCATGCTTTTTTGTGTTAGCACGGCTCTACTGACACATATTCCGCGAAAAATGTGTCATGCTTTTTGTCTTAGCAGAACTCTCGTGACACATATTCCGCGGAAAATGTGTCATGCTTTTTTTTGTTAGCACGCCTCTACTGACACATATTCCACGGAAAATGTGTCATGCTTTTTGTGTTAGCACAGCTCTACTGACACATATTCCGCGGGAAAAGTGTCATGTTTATGTTGCTAAGAGAACTCTGGTGACACATATTCCGCGAAAATTGTGTCATGCTTTTTTTGTGGTAGCACGGCTCTACTGACACATATTCAGCGGAAAAATTGTCATGTTTTTGGTGAAATTTACGAACACTTACCCCCCGATAAGCAAGACTTGGAATCACTCCGTTACAAGCAATCAATATTGGCACGCGGCCATTTTTTCAAAGGGCGCAGTGTCTAGATCGCAAGCATAATTTCATTGTGTCTTGACGCATCATAGTGTACCAAAGTCTCTGCATCATAAGCATTGTTTTCTTTGCGCTTTAGTACAGTTTTTTGTACTAAGGTCTTTAAGCTGTAAGCACTTTTAACGGGAAAGGGCGAGGAGGATAGCTTATGATAACTATGACAATTTATCATAATTATGATACCTTATCATAAGTATGATAACTTATGATAACTTATCATAATTATAATAACTTATCATAATTATGAAAAGTTGCTTATCATATTTATCATACTCTGAGATAA
>CAJNDS010002484.1:0-73168 GCA_905221605.1 Symbiodinium natans | reverse complement strand
CCACACACACACACACACACACACACACACACACACACACACACACACACACACACACACACACACACACACACACACACACACACACACACACGCCTGGAGGTTCATGGTACATATGAACCAATTATGACTGCCCTTATAACCCACTTATATGCCCCTTCAGTGCCCTAACATGGTTACAATTGGGTTAGAAGTAGGTACTTATAGGGTTTCTAAGTACCATGAACCTCCAAGCAATGCATGTTCACAGGGACATGTTCCCTGTCGTTTACGGCCCGGCAGGTCGGATGGAATGTCAGTTGCTTAGGGATGCAGCGGCTCTTTTTTTTATCTATATTGTTGGTTAGTAGGGAATGGGGGAATGGGGTACCCTATTTAATCCCTTAAAAGGGTAGATATAGGGGGTTTCTGGGTTAGGACCCGAACCGCCTATGCTTCAAATATTCGAGCCCGAGGTCCGTGCCTGAGAGTCGGGACATGGTATCCTAGGACCCGGGGTAGGCCCTTATTTGCTTTGTTTAGGGTTGGGGTTCCCAAAAAGATTACCCCTTCTATTCTCCTGGGTCTAGTATCCAAGAGCCCGTGAAGGCTCATAGGGTCTTATCGCAGCTTTGAAGTTTATGTAGGGTAACTATGTTAACCCCAAACGAGGTATTCATGACCCTACTTCGGACCCATGAACCTTCAAGTGTATGGGAAAACCTCGGAGTGACCCGAGAAGAACCGACAAGGTTTTGTGGAGTTCTGGTGGTGGTTTTGGTGGTTGCAGGGCATTTTACGCGGCAGCTTGGCTTTCTAACTGTTCGACTGATCCCCCGACACCGTCCCTTCCAATCTGCTACCCAAAGCCCTAACCCCAAAACCTTAAACCCTGAACCCTAAACCCCAAACCCTGAACCCTAAACCTCAAACTCCTAAACCCTAAGCCCTGAACCCTAAACTTGAAAACTCTGCACGCCGTGATGCGACGCTGTCCTTCCCGAGTTCTCCACGGGCAGGTCGGTCTCCGCAAGCAGGCCAGGGTGCGGAAGTGGCTTTTCCCTAAACCTAAACCCTAAACCCTAAGCCCTAAGCCCCAAGCCCTAAGCCCTAAACCCTAAACCCTAAACCCTAAACCCTACACCCTAAACCCTAAACCCTAAACCCGAACCCTAAACCCTAAACCCGAAACCCTAAACCCTAAACAAACCCTAATCCCCAGGGAGGTCAGCAGCTGAGTCAGAGGAAGACACTCAAGCTGCCTCTGGGCTGGGTCATCGTTTCAAATCTTTTGCGGGTGTGCCGGGGCTTGTGGGCGGATTGCGGTGCTTAGAGCAGAAACAAGCAAGCGCTGCAGGGCGCATCGGGTGTGTTGAGTGTTGGGGCTTGCTTGGGCTGGGACGCTGGGCACACATAATCTAGGGGCCGATTAACAGTTTAATTAAGTTTAATTCGCATGGGTTTGGGGTTTCGGGCTTGGAGTTTAGGGTTTTGCAAAGCTCCTAAGACGGCAGGTCCGGACGCATAACTGCTGTGCGAGCGCACTGTCCAATGGCGGTGCGTGGGCGGCGTCCTTGGCAGAACCCTCAACCTCAACTCCCGATCCCCCTACCCAAGGCTTTCAGGGCGTCTACCCAGCGAGCACAGCACCTTTGAATGATTGGAGATACCCCAAAATCCCCTCAGAAGCCAAACCCAAAGCAAGCCCCGGTGCCTAGGATTCCGCGCTCCGAGTGGTTTTCGAAATGAAGCAACGCCAGTTGGTGAGCGACGAGGCTGGGTTTGTGACTCGCGGTTCGGAGTTTAGGTTCGAGTTTTTTTTTTGACAGGGGTTCAGGGTTCAGGCTTTTGGGGATTGGGTTTGCACAAAGGTTTTGTGTTGAAGGTTCATCTGTCATAGGCTGGGTACTTGTATCTCAAGGTACATGAGCCCTAAGCCAAACCACCCATGAACCTCGAAGTAGGCTACCATGTGCTTTCTAACCCCTCCCCCAAAAAAAGACATGTGCTTTCTAACCCCTCCCCCAAAAAAAGACATAGATATTCTTCCTTGTAAGGGCAACATAGGGATTACAATTCTTTGGGCCCCCTAAACACCCCAAACCCCTCAGTGAATTACAATAGCCCACACAAGCCTTTCTAGTAATTCGCTGTTCGTTTTTTTTGGTTGATAATTCTTATATTGCGCAATTCTTTTTGTTGGATCAAATTGCCATCGTAATGTTTTACCTTTATCTAATTGTTTTTGAATAATTTCTTTATACCATCAAATGTTTGCGGTTTCTTAATCATGAATTTGTCAAAACCTCTTGGTCTTATTTTATATTTTCCGGCTTCAGTAATTTCAGGCCCCTTGAACCCTAAACCCCAAACCCTAAACCCTAAACCCCAAACCCTAAACCCTAAACCCTAAACCCTAACCCCCCTAAACCAATCTGGGTCGTAGGTGACTCACATTGCCGCCCTGACCTCCCTGCGCCACAGCTGGGTGGGGAGCCTGGCGGCGCTTGAGGAGGTGGCAGCTCGAGTGTTGGGTTTAGGGTTTAGGGTTTAGGGTTTAGGGTTTTTAGGGTTTTTAGGGTTTTTAGGGTTTTTAGGGTTTTTAGGGTTTAGGGTTTAGGGTTTAGGGGTTAGGGGGTTAGGGGGTTTGGGGTTTAGGGTTTAGGGTTTAGGGTGTAGGGTGTAGGGTTTAGGGTTTAGGGTTTAGTTTTTTTTTGTCTTTTGCCAGTGCGTCCCATAGGAAGAAACAGCTTGCGACAGGCCCTTCATGAAGGGCTTGTGAGCTGCAGTCGAAGTTCGCACTTGACAGGGTTTAGGGTTTAGGATTGAGGGTCGAGGGTTTACGGTTTAGCTTTGATGGTTGAGGGTTGAGAGTTTAGGGCTGAGGTTTGGGGTTGACGGTAGAGGGTTTAAGGGATTGTCAGAGGCTTTTTGGGGGTTTGAAAGGTTCTTTGCGGTGTTTGAAGGCTTGAGTGGTTCAAGGGGTGTTAAGGGTCAAGGGTTTTTTGAAGGCCTGGGGTTTGGGGTTCACAGGTTTAGATGTTGAAGGGTTTATCAAGGTCTTTATGAGTTCTGAAATCTGAGAAGAAACCTTAAAGAGCAATAACATGTGGTGAGACGTCTCCCAAATAGTAGTCATTCTGAGGAACCCTTAAAGGGATCTATGTGTTGGATGCTCCCAGGGGTCTGGGATGACATGCAAACCCAAGCCCCTTTTGAACCTCCTACGAGTGCTATGAAATCCTTTGAAGCATCTTGTGAGGCGTTGAAACTCTTCTTAACTCGATGCAATCTTCTGCAATGCCCGTGAAGTCCTTGGACGTAGATGTGTCGGATCGCTCATTTTTGACTTCAGCTTATGAAGCCCTATGAGACCCAATCCCTACTCCATCGTGTGTGAAATCCTATGACATCCTCAGTGAGAACTGGTACTGAGCCCTATGTAATCTGTGGACGTATGTGTTATTTCGGAAGTCCCTTGTGCTAAGCTCCCACAGGCTTGTGAAGGAACAACAGCAGCCGAGGCTATTTCGGTGCACAACTCATGTGGTTAGGTGCATGCTGGAAACGTTGGCTGTTTTGAAATACACCTCTCAACCCCCAACGGGGAACATCCCAACCTGCACTCCTAAAAACGCCTCAGGCCATAAAAAGCCCGAACAGGCTCCGCTGGGAACTTGTGCCGCTCTCGCTTCTTGTGCTGCGGCAGGGCAGTGGCAGGTGCCCTGAGAGCCTCGCTGAGTTCGCAGGGTTTAGGGTTTAGGGTTCAGGGTTTAGGGTTTAGGGTCTAGGGTTTAGGGTTTAGGGTTTTAGGGTGTGGGGTGTAGGGTTTAGGGGTTAGGGTTTAGGAGGATTTAGGGTCTAGGGTTCGCCGTGCAGAGGCGTATGGCTTGCTCGAAGGTGCTTGTAGCGAGTCCTGCATGCTTTTCAAGCGTCGAAAACCCTTGCGGGCCACAATCTTGCTGTTGGTTAGTAGGGAATGAGGGAATTCGGTACCCTACATAGCCCCTTACAGGGTATGTATAGCGGGATACAGAGTACCTCATTCCCTCATTCCCTACTAACCAACAGTAAGCAATTTCTCGTGAAACGGTCGACTCAGAATTGTCTAGCCTGACGGAAAAGATGCGATGCTCCGCGAGGCTACTGGGTAGTCCCAGCTTTTTCTGAATGCGCCTTAAGCCCAGTGAGCTTTGGGCCAAGGGCTTTGGTGGCGGAATCAAGCGTTAAAACGAGCTCAAGAACAGTAATTATGTAGCAGCGCTGTCCAGGCAAAGCTGTTTAGGCCGAACGAGGTCGCCACGCAGCGTGCCCTTAATCTTGTGTTGCAAGCACCTTGGCCCAGGCAACAGAATGACAACATAACAATCATAGTTGCCGTCTAGTGCTACAGTTGCAGTACTGTAGCACTGTAAGAACTACAGTAGTACGATACGGTACTGAAATATTATGGTAGTCCGATTCTAGTGCTGGCCTTCTTGCTTGTTCACCAGGTGTCTGCCGTCCTCCTCGATCGTTCTGGGGCCACTTTAGACCAGGCCCACGCGGGCATTCGAGACTTCTTTGGGATGTTCCAGGGCCCTCCGGCTCAGCCCGAAATTTTCAGAAGCTTGCTTTCGTTTGCAAGTCTTGGCCTGGGCCCGTGAACTTGCATGTCAGATCATGGCCAACATCGGTTTGAGGCTTGGGGTTCGGGATGTTAGGTTTTAAGGTTGACGACTTGAGGGGTTGATCTAATCTAGGCGCTAGCCCAGCCAGAAATCCACAGGACACGAGCTGTGGGCTTCCCACGGTTTAGGATTTAGGGTTTAGGGTTTAGGGTTTAGGGTGTGTGTGTGTGTGTGTGTGTGTATCGAGTTTTGGTTGTCCTCTTGACACCTGCACCAATCCCTATGATCTATGCTGGGAGGTCCCCTACACTTCTGCTACCAGGGCCTGCGATCTGGGCAGGCCGCTTTCTTTGCATTTTAAGTTGAAGCCAACCCTCACACGTAGCCGGCCAGGTCGTCCAGGGGCAAAGGGAACTGTCAACCCGCACGGTTTTTCGAAAAGGTTAAGGTGGTTAGGGTACCTCTGTCGACCCTGCATCCCAAATCTTACAACTTGCTACTCGAAACCCCGAAACCTTACAACTTCTACCTAAAACACTTCAATGCATTTAGCTGCATTGAACCCCGCCCCCCGAAACTTCCCTAATCCCAGAAACGAGGCAGTGGGCCCAAGCCTTCGGGTTCCTCTCGGCACTGCGCCGGCGGGGGCTGGAGCCGCACCGCCGCTCGCAGCGCCTTCGGGTTGAGAGGGTTTAGGGTTTAGGGTTTAGGGTTTAGGGTTTAGGTTTTAGGGTTTAGGGTTGTTTATGGGTTTAGAGTCCTAGGGTTTTGGGTCTTAGGGGTTAGGGTTTTGGGTTGAGGGTCGAACTTCATTTCTTCCAGCAGTTGGGTTTTGTCCGACGGCTACGGGGGTTAGAGTTCATGGACTCAGGATTTCAGCATCGGAGCCCTCGGCCCCGCAATCCCCAGCCCGAGCCCGTGCAGCTCCAGAATGAACAGAGTTTGCAGTGCCGGAATGGGCGGGTGAGAGCCTGAGCTCCGACAACCCTAAACCCTAAACCCTAAACCCTAAACCCTAAACCCTAAACCCTAAACCTTAAACCCTAAAAAGTACTTGAGAGGCCCCCTGAGACTCCGCTGAGGTCTTTCAAGCCCGAGACCCGTAAGCAACCCTTGAAGCCCAAAACTCTGAGCCCCCGCCCTAAGCCTCTTAAGCCCTGAATCTTGAACCCGTGAAGCCCTCTTAACCCTAAACCCTGAACCCTAAACCCTAAACCCTAAACCCTAAACCCTAAACCCTAAACCCTAATCCCTAAAAAGTACTTGAGAGGCCCCCTGAGACTCCGCTGAGGTCTTTCAAGCCCGAGACCCCTAAGCAACCCTTGAAGCCCAAAACTCTAGCCCCCGCCCTAAGCCTCTTAAGCCCTGAATCTTGAACCCGTGAAGCCCTCTTAACCCTAAACCCTGAACCCTGAACCCTGAACCCTAAACCCTAAACCCTAAACCCTGCTCCGAAGCTTAGGCCTACTCTGGACCGCGAACGCCGCCGCCGGGGCCCTCGCCCGGGTCCAGCTCTGGGCAAGAGCGCTGGATCAGCTCGAGCACCCAGAGACTGGCTGGTAAATGTCTAAACCCTAAACCCTAAACCCTAAACCCTAAACCCTAAACCCTAAACCCTAAACCCTAAACCCTAAACCCTAAACCCTGGTTGCTACAGTTACCAACCCAGTTTTACCTCCCGCCCCCCCCCCCCCTTCCGCCGGTTGGTTGTGCGGTGGCGCGGTTTTTATGGTTTAGGGTGCCACCACCCCGCCCTAGAGTTCAGGGTTTAGGGTTTAGGGTTTTTTGGGGGGTTCGTTGGAGGGGCGCATCGGCACGTAGGGCCTGGGAGCGTTGCCTCGTGTTAAACGGTGTTTAGGCCATACTCGGAGGTTCATGGTACTCACTAAGCAGTTATAAATGTACTTATAGCCATATGGGTGGCTGTCAGAATTATGATCCTTTTTGGGGTACCCTGAATATTAGGTGCCGTATTATAATAGGGATCCAAAAAGGGACCATAATTTTGACAACCACCCATATTAGGGCACTTAAGTAGGCATGCTAGAAGAGGTTTTAGGTCAACCTGAACGTGGAGCTTCGGGTGGCTGCGGGTCAGTGCCCGAAGGTTGGAGCATGTTGAAACCAACCCCAAACCCCAAACCCCAAACCCCAAACCCCAAACCCCAAACCCCAAACCCTAAAACCCAAAACCCAAACCCCAAACCCTAAACCCCAAACCCTAAACCCTAAACCCTAAACCCTAGACTCTTTGGGTGATGCCTTGGGGGGGGGCTATTCTAGAGCCAGGTCTGGCAGCCTCATGGGGAGTAGGGCAGTTTAAGGTGGTTCAGCACCCGTGCCATTTTGAGTTTCTGACTTCTCTTGACGCTGACCGCCTAAACCCTAAACCCTAAACCCCAAACCCCAAACCCCAAACCCTAAACCCTAAACCCTAAACCCTAAACCCTAAACCCTAAACCCTAAACCCTAAGCCCTGAACTCTAGGGCCTCTGAGGTTCCTCTTTCAAGGGAATCTAGGGCGAGCTCAGAGCTCGAAGCGCTTGTAGCGCCCCACTTTGCCTTGCGAGGCTTCAGCACATGGCCAGGGGCCCATCTTCTTCTTTTGATGCAGACGGTTATGGTCCATGATTATAAAATATAAATGATAATCAGATTAAAGATGTTCTGATGAAGACGGTTCTGATCAATGGTTATAAACTTTAAGAAAAATAGAGATGATGAGTATTGTAATTATCCCTGGAGCGTTCAAAATCTCACGAAGAATCCTGCTGAGTATCCCTGGAGTGCCCACCGCCCGGGAACCCCGCAATGAATCCCCCCCCCCCCCCGCCGAGAGATTCCCGCAAAGTAGTATAGGACCCTAATAATTGGAATAAGGTTTGGGGGATACTTTCGTAGGGTCATTTATGGGTTCCCTATATAGTACCACACCCCAATAAGAAGAACCCCAAAGTGTATTCTAATTTAGAGAACTACCGTTTAAACACGATAGTTCAGAGAACTTCCCGTACGCAAGTCGGCCTGTGCTTTGGACCTCTCTTGCGGACGAAGAACACTGGAGAGCCTGCCAAGTATCTTTAATTACTTAGTTTCAGGGGGATGCTCGAAGTAAATGTTTTTTTGGCTTCGCTTGTGCTACTGTTCGTGCCGATGATGTGCCTGTTAGTGCACTTGTCATTCTAGCTTGGGATGTTCCCCCTTAGATTAACAGTCCTTAGTAGGGATTATATTTGGGGGTACTAGAATCCCTATTAAGGACTGTTAGTATAAGGGGAACATCCCAAATTATGGCTGTTGTTATTAGGGTTCGAGGCTGAGAAGTGGTTCGGGTTTTCCATGGGTCCTTGTGTTCGGCCTTGGGAAATATTGGCGCTGAATCTTCAAACCTCAACCCTGAAGACGTCGTTCAGGGTTAGGGTTTAGGGTTTCGGGTTAGGGTTTAGGGTTTAAGGTTCCTACAGTGGGAGAGGTGCTGGCCCTCAAGAGCGCATCAAGCACAGGAGCCGGCTTCCGAACCCAATGTCCCTGACCAAACCCTTCTGGCCCTGACCCCCCCCCCCTCCCTCCCCCCACGGCCTTGCACCAAGTCACCGGTGCACCTCTCGAGCCTAAACCCTAAACCCTAAACCCTAAACCCTAAACCCTAAACCCTAAACCCTAAACCCTAAACCCTAAACCCTAAACCCTAAACCCTAAACCCTAAACCCTAAACCCGAAACCCTAAACCCTAAACCCTAAACCCTAAACCCTAAACCCTAAACCCTAAACCCTAAACCCTAGACCCTAGAGCCTAGACCCTAAACCCTTAATCTTAGGGAAAGACAGCCCAACGCTGGAGACCCAGGTGCTGGCCGGCTCCAGCACTGGCCCGATGCCCGATGTGCTTCGCTCAGCAGGGAAGGTTTAGGGTTTGGGGTTTAGGGTTTAGGGTTTAGGGTTTGGGGATTAAGGTTTAGGCTTGGGATGTTCCCCCCAGACAGTCCTGAATAGGGATTTTAGTAGGGGTACTGTAATGATCCCCATTAAGGGCTGTTAGCATAAGGGGGAACATCCCAAGTTTAGGGCGTAATGAAAAATGGTGGGGGTTATCAGCAAGGGACCGCAAGAGTAGGGTTCTGACAACAGCGGTGATTCGGGAGAACCCCTTGGAGAGAATGAGAGACAAGGCATTGTTCTCGCTCATTATCACTCCTTTTTCGACGCCAAAGCCCAAAACCCCACGCCCCAAACCACAAACTCTACGTGCCACACCCCCATGCCTAATGAACCCGCACATCCTAAAGCCAAACTTCTTGCCGGTTAGCTGATCCCTGAACCCTAAACCGCCTTCAGCCCTAATCCCAAAACTCAGATGAAGCACTCTGAGCCTCTGTGAACCCAGACCCTAAACCCTAAACTCTAACCCATAAATCCGAAGTCCTACGCCGCGAACTCGGATTTCTGAGCGGCTTAGCCCGGAATACCCTAAACCCTCAGCCCAAGCTCCAAAGCCTGGAAGCCGATGCCCTGAATTCCCAAAAGCCCCCTCATTGTAAGTCTCAAGCCCCTGAAGCCCCCAAAATCCCCGAAGCCCGAAAGCCCCAAAAGCGCCTCCCAAACAAACCAAGGCGCAGCCCCAAAACTCTAAAGCCCATAGCGACCCAAAACCCACTAAGCCACAAACAGAACCCTAAACCCTAAACCCTAAACCCTAAAACCCCAAAAACCCCAAAAACCCCAAAACCCTCGAAAAGCCCTGAAAAGCCCTGAAATGCCCGGAGAAGCCCCCAACAAAAGCCCAAGAGGTGGTGACCTTCGGCACCGCCCTCGGCGCCTGCGGCGGCGCGCGGCAGCTGGACGCCTCCCTGGCGCTGCTTGAGGCCAGCAGCGGGTGGCGGTTTGTGTGGGTTTAGGGTTTAGGGTTTAGGGTTTTAGGGTTTTAGGGTTTAGGGTTTAGGGTTTAGGGTTCAGGGTTCAGGGTTCAGGGTTAGGGTTTTGTGTTTGTGGGGGGTTTGAGGGGGTTTGTTGGGTGTAGGTAGCTATGAGTCGGGTTACAAGTAGGAGGGTTCCAGTTACTTATTACGACCCATGAATCCTCGGGGAAGGGGTGTTTGGGCCCCTAAAGTTAGGTTGAGGCCTAGTGCCACTTTAAAGGTTCGAGGGTTTAGGGTTTAGGGTTTAGGGTTTAGGGTGAGAAGACGCACTTGTGAATCTACAGGGAAGCTGGCAGGACATGCAGAAGTTGCAGATCCGGTGGCTTGTCCTGCAAAAGGAACCCCTCTGGAAGCAGCGTCATCCACCGAAACCTGAAACCCCGAACCTCAACCGAGCTGCAATGTTCGGAGCCCTAAACCCCACATCCCGAACACCCAGCCCCCGAAGTCTGCAAAGCCTTCTCAAATGTCTCCCAACCCCGAAGGCAGAGGAGCAACGCCCACAAATACAAGATCAAGCAACAAGCTAACCCCTTGAAGTCTCCTCTCTAAGCCTGCGAACCCCTAAACCCTAAACCCCTAAACCAGATAAACAAAAAACCTTAACCCTAAACCCTAAACCCTAAACCCTAAACCCTAAACCCTAAACCCTAAACCCTAAACCCTAAACCCTAAACCCTAAACCATAAAGCCTAAACCCTAAACCCTAAACCCTAAACCCTAAACCCTTAAACCCGAAACCCTAAACCACCAAACCCTGGGGCCCCTCAAAAGAACCACGAGGCTCAGCCCTGTTGCTTGCAGCACCGTGGTGGCCACCTGCGTCGCCGGGCTGTCCATTCATTGTGGGGTGGGGGGGGTTTGTTTCAAAATGAGGGTGCAGGGTTTAGGGTTGAGGGTCTAGGGTTTAGGGGGTTCTGGAATGAGGGATTAGGGTTCAGGGTTGAAGGTCATCACGAGTGAACCGTTGAGTGACCATGCTGTCAGACCTTGTGTACGCGCCTGCGTGGTCCGCGTGGGTGCTGCTGCTGTTGATTACGCTCTCCTTACGGATGTTGCGAGCAAGTCTGTGTTTCTGCCTTTATGTTTGTGTTTTTGCTTACTGTGCATGCACCAGGAAGGCCCAGTTCGCGTACAGTGAGTAAGCTGCCGACAGCCCTTGTCGGACGCGCCATCAACGAAGGTGTGTTACGCGAGTTTTTGGGTTGCGGGGTTTTGAAGTGTAGGGCATTGGTCTGAGTTACAGCTGCAGGAGGCTGTTGAGATCCCAAAATCACGATGTCTGGATCCCAACAACGTTGAGGGCACTCCTATATCACCAGAAACCGCTGACCCCTCAACCCAACCCCCCAAAGCCCGCCAACCGCAAACACAATTCCTTACACTGCCGGCCTCACATCGCCTCAAGTCGCCGTCGACAGGATTGGGTGAGTCGGGTTTGTGGGTTTGGGTTTTAGGTTTTTAGGGGCGTTAGGGTTTTAATCGCCCAACTCCTAGACTTCTAGACTTTAAGCCTGAGCGACAAACACTCCCAGGAAAGTGGCCACAACTGGGAGATTGGGCTTCAGCTTCTTGCAGGTCTGCGATCAATCAGTGGGTTGGTGTTTCAAGGTTTTCGGGCTTGAGGATTTAACCGAGTTTTCTTCCACGTTCTTTGTAAGGTGTTGATGCACAACGAAAACCCGAAACTTGCCCAAAACCGTTCTGGCTGACGAGAGCACGTGTGCGGCACCAACAACAGCAGCGATGGGTGACGTTCGGCATCATGTTTTGATCAAGGAGCTTGAGCAAGGCGTGTCGATAAACTCTTGAAGCTCAGCTTTGTTGCCGCGCGTGACCTAACATAACTTGTCCCTTTAGGTACCCTGCGTATAAAGGTCTGCATGTATAACAGGGACCCCGGAATCATAAGGTTGTATCGTTGTACTCTGACGGGTTCCCTTAGAAAGGGTCCCCAAACCCAGTCCCTTAGACGTTCGACTTAACCCAGTTGAGCCACATGCCCAACACTGGACCCCAGTGCTACTAGGACTTACGTCTTAGAGGCCGAGAGCTTCAGTGAGGGGACCCTCTACCCAAATAAGTACCCTAGCCCCAAAAATGCTCAACCCGTAAACCCCGAACCCTAAAGCCCCTTCTCCTCGCTCCCGGGACCTCAAGGCCCTGCACAACCTGCGCTTGCCAGGCGCCCGTGACGAGGACCTCTCCATCGACCTCCAGCTCGCCACTTCAGCCATGCACGTGTGCCGGGGCCTCGGGGGCCAGCGGTTGTGGTAAGTAGCTCGAAACCCCATCTTGGTAGCCCAGTGGTACCCTTTGTCCCTTTTTTTGGGTTCTGGTTTCCCTTTCAAAATAACCAACCCAAAACGCCTGCCCTTATTATAAGATGGTTACTGGGCTACCAAGCTATAATATGCGTGCGCGCTCCGCGCTCTCCACCCAACCCTCCATGGTATCCCCTTTCCCTGCATGGTGCGAATTCCTGTTCCCCCCCCAAACGAGTGGTGGTGGCGCCACAATGCAGCATGTGAGCATGAGATCTACTGTTGCGGAAGACGCCCTGCGCCCCACACCCCTACATCCCAAAGAGGCTTTGGGGTGCGACTTCGGCTTGCGTTGGCGTTCGAAGGGGGGGAGGAGTGTCATCTTCGGCACTGGAGAAGGAGTTCTCCCACTGTGACCCTTACTTCTAAGTACCCAAGAGCCTTCAAGCAGGGCTTAGGGCTTAGGGCTAAGGGTGCTAGGGCCCAGGGCCGAGTTTGCAAGCCCTGCAGCCTCAAACGTCTCACCCCGGATGGAATCCGAGGTGAGGGCAGCCAGCAGTGGGCGACTTGCCGAAAGTGGGGGAGGGCTCTTGTGGGGGGGGGTGATAGAATCCCAAGGAAGGACCGTAATCCAGATCACCCTCCCCGACATCCCCATGTCTTCCTTCACGGGCGCGAGGGCTTTTGGTGACAAACTTCGGGTCTAGGGTAAACCTCATCAAAGCATGGGGTTGATGTTTCGCTGTGGCCTTTGGATGATGGACAACGACCATGTTTTGCAGCACCATGTTTTGCAGCTCCTGTTGCCTGCCAAAGAAGTCTTCCCCCAAATGTGGGTTGTTCTCATGCGAGCTCATGTTCATGCAACTCCTTCCTGAATGGCAGAGCGTCGTGACAAACTTCCTTTTATTGCCCGGCTGCTCTCTTTCAAGTCACTTGCGAGTGCTTTTGCCTGCATCTTGTGTCCGGCAACCCTAAACCCTAAACCCTAAACCCTAAACCCTAAACCCTAAACCCTAAACCCTAAACCCTAACCCCTAAACCCTAACCCCTAAACCCCTAAACCCTAAAACCCTAAACCCTAAACCAAGCAGCTCTCCAAAATACCTCCTAGGCCAGGGCCACAACGCTCTTCGGCCGCTTGCCGGCGTGGCGCATGAGGTGCTAAACCCTAAACCCTAAACCCTACACCCTAAACCCTAAACCCTAAACCCTAAACCCTAAACCCTAAACCCTAAACCCTAAACCCTAAACCCTGAACCCTAAACCCTAAACCCTAAACCCGAAATCCTAAACCCTAAACCCTAAACCCTAAACCCTAAACCCTAAACCGTGGGGCCTTAGGGGTGGCTCACCAAAACTTGGGATGTTCCCCCCTTATACTAGCAGTCCTTAATTCCAGAATAGGGGGTACTATAATCTAAACCCTAAACCCGAAACCCGAAACCCTAAACCCTAAACCCTAAACCCTACTATAGTGGGAGTTGTTTCCCAACCCAAAACCTTGAACCCCCCCGGAAGCCCAAAGGAGAGCACCCTTAATCGCCCCTCTCGCACCGCCCGCCTGTGTCCCCGCCATTTAGGGGTTTCCGGAAATTTGGGGGTTTGGGTTTAGGGTTTCGGGTTCAGGGGTTAGGGTTCAGGGTTTAGGGTTTTTGGGGGTCCCTTCAAGGGGATTCTATTCCATTTGGGGTATAAAAGGGGTACCCCTATTTTCGGAAATACCCATCTCACCAACGGAGACTTATCAGGGCCACGCTGGGACAGACATTGGGGTTTCCGAAATTAGAGGTACCCTATAGGGGTCCAAATTAATTGTAAGGGAACCCTGATTATTTGGGGGTCTGTATGAGGGGCCCTTATTTCGTAAACCCCACATCGGGAGGAGCTTGCGAGAATGCTGGAATACAGCCTCTCCGGCTTTTAGCTGTGCCTAGGCACCCGACCTTCTCAAAGCAGATCTCTTGATTCCAAGTGCTCGTGGTGCTTTCCGTCGGATCCACTTTTCTTGCGCTGGGGAGACGGCCGAAACCCAAACCCTAATGAAGCCCCAAAATCTTGTAGAGCACCTGTCCCAAGAAAGCGGGCAGGCCCGACTTGGCCACTTTCGGATCGGCACTAAGCGCGTGCAAGGCGCATCCGGCAGGGGGTTTTGCGGATCCCCGGCGGTATCCATTTTCCAGTTTTGTACGGTCAGGTCATCATGGCAAAGCCCTTTGCTTTCCTAGATATACCTGGGAACTTCGGGTTTTTGGGGTTTGGGCTTTAGCGGTTCATCCTATAGATGGTGTGCTTGGGCCGTTTTTCTGGAGCCTTTAGCCTTGTAGGGGTGTTCATGCTTGGAGTGGGTTGGTATAATTTTGGGGTCGGAACAAGTACTAATAATGTTCCCTTAGGGTCCCTTTGTAATTATGCTATAGAAACCCCCAAAACCCTATTCTAATTGTGCAGGCCCCTATATCATAGGGGTGTAACGGGTTGTATGATCGTTATATGGTACTCTGGCTGGAGTATAAGTGCAGTTCGGTCGGGTGCCCTAAATGACTGCCAACATCATCCCGTTACGATCCCCCATAACATAAACCTTTACGATCCCCATGTGTCTGACCAGAAACTACACGAAATACCCGGTCTCTTCAGCCCTAACGAGGGCGTACATATATGTAATATAATATATATGTATATATGTATATGTATATGTATATAGATATGTATGTATGTATGTATGGATGGATGTATGTATGTATGTATGTATGTATGTATGTATGTATGTATGTATGTATGTATGTATGTATGTATGTATGTATGTATGTGTATATATATATATATACAGACAGAAATACACATACATATAACCCGGGCTTGGGGTTTCTTCCTAGGGCCTAAGGTTTAGGGCTCAGGGGCTACTTGGAGGTCCATGAGTAGTTCAAAGTGGGGCAACAAGTCGGGTAACTATAGTTAGAACTGTTTTATAACCTTATTTAGGGAACTTATAACCCTACTTCAAAATATCCACGGACCTTCAAGCAGCCTGCTATCTCTAAACCCTAAACCCTAAACCCGAAACCCTAAACCCTAAACCCTAAACCCGAAACCCTAAACCCTAAACCCTAAAGCCTAAAGCCTAAAGCCCAAAGCCTAAAGCCTAAAGCCTAAAGCCTAAAGCCTAAAGCCTAAAGCCTAAAGCCTAAAGCCTAAAGCCTAAAGCCTAAAGCCTAAAGCCTAAAGCCTAAAGCCTAAACCCAAAACCCTAAACCCTAAACCCTAAACCCGAAACCCTAAACCCTAAAGCCTAAAGCCTAAACCCTAAACCCTAAACCCTAAACCCTAAACCCTAAACCCTGAACCCTTCCATTTAAGGAGGGTGCGTTTGGAGGTATGGGAGCCTTGGGTGCAAGGGTTCAGGCGTGAAGGTGCTCAGGATGGTGTGCAGCCTAGAGCAACCTCGGGAGTGCAGGCGTTTAGGGTTTAGGGTTTAGGGTTTAGGGTTTAGGGTTTAGGGTTTGGGGTTGTATAGGGGCACCCGCACCCTGGACTACGACAGATTGGTTTGGGCTTCTGCGGTTTGGATTTCTTTTTGGGCTGGGCTCAGCGTGTGTGTCATGGCTTTTCCCACCCGACAAGTGGGGGGTGTTCGATTTTAAGGACAAAGTAGCACACAGGCATACATCATTCAGGACATAGGGTGGGCAACTGTGCCGGAATGTTGCCTTCAGAAGCAGGCGGCCGCGGAAGCTCAGGCGTGCAACTGGGTGGGGGAGGGCCGCGCGCACTTGCACAGGCGGGAAACGGTGTTTCATCAGCAAAGGCTCAGGCGGGCGGCCGCGCCAATAAATTATGTCTTAACAAGCAGGCCATGGAGGCCTGGAGGCTCAGGCAGGCAATTCCCCCTCAACAAGCAGGCCAGGGAGGCTCTGTACCAGAACGGGCAACTGTCCAGAATGTGCTTCACTAAGCAGGCCAACGAGGCTAAGGCGGGCAACTGTTCCGGAATGTTGTTGTACCAAGCAGGCGGGTAGCCGTAGGCGGGCAACTATACCTGAATGTCGTTTGAAGAAGCAGGGCAAGGAGGCTCAGGCGGGCAACTGTACCACAATGTTGTTTTAATAAGTAGGCCACGGAGGCTCAGGCGGGCAACGTGCCAGAACGTTGCCTCAATAGGAAGGGCAGGGAGGCTTATGATAAGGCGAGCAGCTGTACTGAATGTTGCCTGAATCAGAAGGGACGGTGTTTGAATGTAAGTCTTTGCAGTTGGGGTTTTAGGGTCAGGGTGGGGCTTGACATGGAAGTCTTCCCCATTGGGTTCTAGGGACAGGCGAAGTGGCAACTTCTTTAGATTGTTTTCAGGCTGAGGGGCTGAAAGGCTTTAAGGGCGAACGTGTGTTTCATTAAGGCTCCTCAGGGCTGCTTATCAGGGTTTTGAGGGTGCAGAGGGCTGGGCGTTTAAGGTTTAGGGTTTAGGGTTTAGGGTTTAGGGTTTAGGGTGTAGGGTTTAGGGTTTAGGGCTTCCCCGCCTAAGCCACCGTCCGCAGGGTGGCCTGGCCTGGCAGTCTGCCGTTGACCTCCTGCAGGTGCTTGCACAGCGTCAGCCTGGCATGTCTGGCGGTTCGGGCAGCCCGCAATCCTCAAGGCCCTGTAATGAAGGGATCGGAAGAACTGCTGGTAGTATTCCCTTATGGTCCCGTGAGTTTAGTATTCCCTTATGGTCCCGTGAGTAGCCCCCAAACCCCATTCTAATTAATAAAGGCCCCTATATTAAGCCCCATATGGTTTCAGCTCCGCAGCTTAAGGCGATGAGACCTACACCACAGGTTGCGTCGTGAGCCCTAAGCCCGAAAACCTGAGCCCGCAATCTCAATTCGAGGGCCTTTAGGGTTTGCGGTTCTAAACCCTGAACCCTAAACTCTCAACCCTAAACCCTAAACCCTAAACCCTAAACCTTAAACCCTAACCCTAAACCCTAAACTCTAAACCCTAAACCCTAAACCCTAAACTTCCCTAAACTCAAAACCGTAAACCCTAAACCCTAAACTCTAAACCCTAAACTCTGAACCCTAAACCCTAAACCCTAAGCTCTGAACCCTAAGCCCTAAGCCCTAAGCCCTGAACCTGCGGGGCGAGGCCGGCTCCAACGGGACACGGCTGCCTTCAGCGCAGGCGAGGGGTCAATGGTTTCAGGGAGATGGGGTGTAGGGTTTAGGGTTTAGGGTTTAGGGTTTAGGGTTTAGGGTTTAGGGTTTAGGGCCCCTCCCCTAACATTAACCCCCCCGTCCTATTCGCTAGTATTAAACATTCCTTGGGAGGTTCCCCCTTCTACGAAGAGTCCTGAACAGGGATTATAGTACACCCTATTATGATTCCTATTCAGGACTGTTAGTATAGGGGTTCGGGCTTTCAAGAGTGGGCCGAGGGCTTAGATTCAGCATCTCTTTTTGTTGTGAGGGGATTGGGGAGTCAGACATGGGTTTGCATGAAGTTTCCCTTAAGGCCCGCCCCCCCCCCCCCCCCCCCCCAACATCCCTAAGCACCCTTCAACCCTAAACCCTAAATCCCTACTTCTCCAAACCTCGAACTCTACACCCTGGAAACCTTCGCGGCCCCGCCAAAACGCTCGGGCTGTGGAAGGCCTGGCGTCCTTCGGTGCCGAGGTCGCAGGGGTTTCGGGATTAGGGTTTAGGGTTTGGGGTTTAGCGTTTCGGGTTTGGGGTTTGTAGGTTTTGTGGAGCCGCCCGAACCCCCCCATAGCTCCAAGCCCTACACCCCGAACCCCGAACCGCCTGAACCCTGAACCCGAAACCCTAAACCCTAAACCCTGAACCCTAAACCCTAAACCCTAAACCCTAAATCCTAAACCCTACACTCTGGGACCTGCCTTTGAGATCCCGGAGGATGGCCTTCTCTGGGGCTTTTGGCTTTTGGGGGAAGCCTTTTGAGGGTTTCAGGCTTAGGGGGCTTAGGGCTTAGGGTTTAGGGTTTAGGGTGCAGGGTGCAGGGTTTAGGGTTTAGGGTTAGTGTTTTCCACTATCCGGGGACCCATACCACGAGGGAACCATTTGGAGGTTCGTGGGTTGCTATAAGTCGAGTTATCTGCTATTTGCAAGGGCAAGAAGGGTGTTTTTCTATTTTTTTGGGGGTTCTTAAGCAAGTAGTAGTTATAAGTATGGTTAGAAGATGTTAGAAGTACTTGGAACAAGCTTATACGTATCACTATAGTTACCCTACTTACCTTACGGCAGGACTTGGGGGCTCTTGGGGCTCGGAGCCTTGAACCCTTAGACAAAAAGCGCAAGCCTACTGCCCGCAAATCTCAACCCTTAGCCCCAAAGATCCTTCAAGCCCAAACCCTAGGCCCCGAAGCCGGAACCCTCTGGCCTTGCAACGCTAGCGTCCTCAGTTTCTACAGCCCGAAACAAAAAGACCCAACACCTTCACAAGCCGTCGTGAGCCTCGTTGGCCATTTTCATGACCCCCTCTTGCCATCCCTCCCTTTCGCATTCTTGTTGCAGGCCTGGGCGCGAGGCGTGCAGCTGCTTGCAGACGCCGCAGCGCGGGGTGCTGCGAATGCTGTGCCGGGGGGCCTCGAGCCGTGTATGGGTGTAGAGGGTGGAGGGTGGAGGGGGTGGGGTTTGGGTAGGAAGTTTAGGGAATCGAGTGGCCCAGGGTGAGAAGTGACACTTCCTGGAAGGCTGGGCGTTGGTTGGGGTCTAGAGTGTTTGGGGCACAGGAGGGTCCAGAATTTTGTAGCAACCAGAGCATAAGCTTTAAAAGCCCTCAAGGCCCCAGTCCAAGCCCCCCAAGTGTCACAGTCTCCATCTCGGACTCAAGCCGGCCCTTCCAGTTTGTTTGCCGGCTCAAGTCAGTCCAGTCCGACCGCTTCTATTTGGCGATCGACCCGCAGCCGACATGCAGTCGTCGATCTTCCAGGGCACCATTCTCTGCAAATTTCACGTGACTGGGCAGCTTTGGCGCTTCAAACCCCAGGTCCGAAACGCCAGGCCCCCAAGCCCAAAACAGAAGGCTCAAAAGCTACTTCTTAACCACTTATAACTGTACTTATAACCATATTCGGGCACTTAAGGGGCTTATAAGTGGGTTATAAGTACAGCTATAATTGGTTAAGAAGTACCATGAGCCTCCAAGTAGAAGCTGGGGAGCCGGTTCTCATGGACATTTGCTGTTGTAGTTCCCAGCATGTGCCCATAATCTTGGAGGCTGTAAAATTTCCGTTTTGGGTTTGGGGTTTACGGTTCTGATTGCTCGTGGACTCATGAGCCTCCAAATTGACATCTGATGGGCCTCTCAGCTACAAGACCTTGTGAATCCTTGAGCCCTAAACCCTAAACCCGAAGCCCTAAACCCTTAAACCCCCAAACCCCTAAACCCCTAAACCCCTAAACCCCTAAACCCCTAAACCCCTAAACCCCTAAACCCCTAAACCCCTAAACCCCTAAACCCCTAAACCCCTAAACCCCTAAACCCCTAAACCCCTAAACCCTTAAACTTGCTTTAATGCTTCAGGACGGTCCTTCTGTCTGGGTGTGTTGAAGCTGCCTCGGGCCCCGATCCCAAGACTTCCCCGGTCCCGAGGCCTCATGCTCAGTTGCTACAAGTAGGGCTCTAAGTACCCCCCCCCCCCCCCCACAAAAAAGGGAAGAGCGATTCAAACTCCTCCCTGCCTGTAACTAACCCTAAACCCTAAACCCTAAACCCTAAACCCTAAACCCTAAACCCTAAAACCTAAAACCTAAACCCTAAACCCTAAACCCTAAACCCTAAAACCCCACCTACAAGTACCCATGAACCTCCAAGCAGGCGAAGGGCAAGTGCCAGAAGGGTGAAGGCTGCAAGTTTGCTCATGGCAAGGCGGCTCTGAAGACGAAGCCGGACCTCCCGGTTTAGGGGTTTAGGGGTTTAGGGGTTTAGGGGTTTAGGGGTTTAGGGGCTTAGGGGTTTAGGGCTTTAGGGCTTTAGGGGTTTAGGGGTTTAGGGGTTTAGGGGTTCAGGGGTTTACGGGTTTACGGGTTTAGGGGTTTAGGGGTTTAGGTTTAGGGTTTAAGGTTGGGGTTTAGGGTTTAGGGTGATGCGCCCAGCGCCTGGCTCGGACGCAGGGGTCAGCCCTAAACCGGAAATCCCTTAAGGCCTTGACCCTAAACCCTAAACCCTAAAGGCCTTGAACCCTGAGCCCTAACCTCCTAAACCGTGTGACCCCAGAGCACTGAACCACAGCCCCGAGGCCCCAACAAGACCCTCTAAGTCCACAACGCCTCAACACCCCCAGGGTACTTATAACTTACCCTAAACCCCAAACCCTAAACCCTCAACCCCAAACCCCAAACCCCAAACCCCTCCTAAACTTACAACCCTAAACCCTAAGCCCTCAACCCCAAACCCTAAATCCTACATAGCAGCAACCCAGCGGCCTTCACTGGAACTTCCTGGCTTCCATCCTCAGGGCCTCAGGGTCCCAAATGCTGAGGGTTCTAAGGGTTCCCACAAATTAGGGTTCCAAGGGTTTAGGGTTTAGGGTTAGAAATTAGGGTTCCAAGGGCCCAATCCCCAAGCCCAAGCCTTCGAGGCAGAAGGGAGTTGATGGAGAATCTGGTCAACTCTTTGGTGAATGAGAGTCGTTTTGTGCTTGAAGGTTCATGGGTAGGTACGGGTAGGGTTATAAAGTACTCTTAGCAAGGTTATGGCCAGTTATTAACAACAAGAACTACCCTACTTGCAATTCCACTTGTCGCCACCCATGAACCCCCAACTCGCCAAGCGGGTTCCGCCGTCTGAAGCCCACCGGCAGGACCTCTGCAAGACGAAGATGTGCACGAGCTACAGAGCCCGCCTGGCCAAAGCAGGGGGTTTAGGGGTTGGGGTTTAGGGTTTAGGGTTTAGGGTTTAGGGTTTAGGGTTTAGGGTTTAGGGTTTAGGGTTTAGGGTTTAGGGTTTAGGGTTTAGGGTTTAGGGTTTAGGGTTTAGTAGGGTTTAGGGTTTAGGGTTTAGGCTTTGGGGCTTTGGGTTTTGGGTTTTGGGTTTACGGGGTTTCAGGCACTTCTGGGAAGGGTAGGTTGCTGATGCGGTTTCGGCCTCCATCTCCTAGCGCTTTCTTTTTATAATCCCTAGACCCTAAACCCTGAGCCCTAAGCCCGACACCCAAAAGACCCCAAAGGTCTCTGGAGGATGCAAGTACGGTGAGGACTCGGTGGGTGCGTCCATCGGTTGTTGGAAGGGTTTGGGACTTTGGGGTTTAGGGTTTAGGGTTTTGGGTTCAGGGGTTAACCCTAAGCCCTAAACCCTAAACCCTAAACCCTACTTATACCTACCCAAGCGTTGCAAAAGCCAAGCCCTTAGGGATTCAGGGTGTTCAGGGCTTGAGGGCTTTCGGGGGACAGGCTGAAGGGTTGCAAGGGCTTTAGGGTTAGGGTTGCAAGGGGTTTAGGGTTCAGTTTTAGGGTTGCAAGGTTTAGGGTTCAGGTGCAGGGTTGCAAGGGTTTTGGGTTTAGGGTTTAGGTTTTAGAGTTGCAAGGGTTTGGGCTTACGGCTTGCTGGTCGGCGGCTTGGGGCCTTTCAATCCCAAGCTGCGCCCCTAAACCCCTCAGCCCCTAGGGTTTAGGGTTTAGGGTTTAGGGTTTAGGGTAAATCTAAACCCTGAATGCTTCTGATGGTCGCGTGGGCCGCGTGCCGTGAAGTTGTGGGCACGCAGCCGTGTTGCCACAGGTAACATAGGGGCCTTAGTAGTATCAATGAAATTTTGGGGGTGATTATGGTAGAATTGTATAGAGACCATAAGGGACTACTACTAGTAATTATTCCGACCCCCTTATAGCATTCCTCCCAAATGTTAGGACTCGAGCGTTGTGTTCCAGGACTGCACTTATGCACATGACCGAATCGAGATTCGGCGCAACATCATGAAGAAGCAGAGGAAGGAGGAGCCCTGCTTTCGAGGGCTTAGGGTTTAGGGTCTAGGGTTTAGGGTTTAGGGTTTTAGGGTTCAGGGACAGCAGTGCTTTGAGGGATTTGCTGGTTCAAGGGCGGGGGGGGGTGGAGTGATGCTTGGGGCTTAGGGCTCCCAGACACTTTTAAAGAGGCAGGCAAGAGCCGCAGAGCCTCCGAGGCCCTTAGGGTTTAGGTAGGGTTTCGGGTTTAGGGTTTAGGGTTTAGGGTTTGGGGTTTAGGGTTTAGGGTTTAGGGTTTGGGGTTTGGGGTTTGGGGTTTGGGGTTTAGGGTTTAGGGTTTAGGGTCCCAGTTTAGGGTGCATACCTTCGACTTCTAAACCCTAAGAACCCAAATCTACTGTCTTGTGACTTACCTAAGAATCCTATACGGGGTCTTGAAGCAATAACCTACAAGAAAGTAGCTGTTTGGGTTCTTAAGGTGAACGCTAAACGCGATAGCCCTCCATTCCGCGGATTCCCCCGCAGTGCACGAGGTCAAGGGACTAAAGGAGGGACCCTCCAAGGGACCTTCGGGGTTATTTAGGGGCTACTTAGGTATGCAGGAACTATGTAATATCAGGTATACATAGGGGTTATACAAGGGAAGAAGATCAAGGGCCTCTTCTGGGGGTCCCTCCTTATACCCCTTGACAACCCTAAACCCTAAACCCTAAACCCTAAACCCTAAACCCAAAACCCTAAACCCTAAACCCTAAACCCTAAACCCTAAACCCTAAATCCTAAAGCCTAAATCCCCAAACCCTAACCCTAAACCCTAAACCCTAAACCCTAAGCCCTCAACCCTAAACCCTAAACCCTAAGCCCTGAAAGCTTAGGACAATTGAGCTTTAGCTCATCAAAATTCTGTGTTTCTCCAGGAAACTAAGCTTGAAAGATTCAGACAAGCAACATCAAGAATAAACACGGTTGCCTCCTTGGCGGTATTCAGAATCTGGACATTCAGGAGGAGTCGCAATTTGCCTACTCCAAGATTACAAGTTGGTCGAATCTATATCGACCTTGTACCAGGCTTCGCTCGCTTTGGACTGTTTGCTACTGGCTCCTTTCGGTCTGCTGGCACCCTGATCAATGGGGGAGGCTTCCCTGCTCTCAAAACCTTCGTCAGAGAAGCAACACACACGGTTGTCATGGGAGGCGACTTTAACTTGGCCATAAACCCTAAACCCTAAACCCTAAACCCTAAACCCTGAACCCTGAACCCTGAACCCAAAACCCTACACCCTGAACCCCGAGGACTGGGATGATGTGAAGCTTCCAAATCCCAAGCTCTGCGTGTCCGCCCCTATCTCGCCGTGGGCTTCTGCGACCTGGCGGTTTGAGGTTTCGGGCTCACCCTCAACCCTAAACCCTAAACCCTAAACCCTGAACCCTGAACCCTGAACCCTGAACCCTGAACCCTAAACCAAACCCCAATCCCCAATCCCCAAACCCCAATCCCCAATCCCCAATCCCCAAACCCCAAACCCCAAACCCCAAACCCCAAACCCCAAACCCCAAACCCCAAACCCCAAACCCTAAACCCTAAACCCCAAACCTTAAGCCCTAAACCTTAAGCCCCAAACCTCCAAACGCCTAAGCCCTAAACCCCCAAACCCATATAAACCCTGTAACCTCAAGGCTTCTGAGGGTTTTGGGGGTGGATATACGGGTCGGAAAAACTCTAGTAGTATTCCCTTATGGTCCCTATATCAAAAAATAACCCCCAAACACCCTGTTCTGAGAATTTAGGCCCCTATGGTACGGGTTTCGTACTACAAACTCCGGTCCTTTTGGGGGGTTCTTGTTCCGAGATACCGTGCCTAGGAGGACACAGAAGGGAGCTTCTCTGCTCTACGGAAGCACATGAAGCACCCAAAAGGGCTCCGACCCTCAACATCCCCGAAGGTTTAGGGTTTAGGGTTTAGGGTTTAGGGTTTAGGGTTTAGGGCTTAGGGCTTAGGGCTGAGGGCCTCAGGTGCCTGATGTGGATCTCTCGCTGCCCATCCCGGCAAGAAGCCAAACCTCTGACTCTCAAGCAACTACCGCACCTTGACTGAAAGGGTTTAGGGTCTAGGGTTTAGGGTTTAGGGTTTAGGGTTTACGGTTTAGAGTTAGGGCTTGGGGTTCCGGGTGTAGCGTAGGACCTTCGGGGTTGAGGCATGGACCGCACCTTAGCTCGAAGGGTCTTTATCTTTGGGGCTTAGAGGTTCTGAGGGTTCAGGTTTTTATTTTATATGATTATTATTATATTTATTTGTTTTCGGGGGGGGGGGGGGGGAGGGTGGGGGGGGGTGTAGGTTGGGATACTCTCCCTTATACTTTGCAGTCCTTAATAGGGAGTAGAATAGGGGGTACTACAAATCATATCAAGGACTGTTAGTATAAGGGGGAACATCCGGGTTTTTAGGGTGCTCTCTTTCCATAGAACACCAAAGAATATTCACCAGGACGAACAATCAGCTCTTTGAGGCCCGAATGTTATGTTTAAAGACGTCTTTTGAGCCGCTCATACAATTCATTGAATTCAGGCGCCATTCTGTTTCCCCATAAAAGAATGAAGTGTATTACAAAACGCTACATACAACTTAATAATGCACGGGCGCGGAAAGTACTTTTTATAGTATTATCATGTTCTCCAGGCCAACTTAAAACTACTGCAAGGTCCCGTTGATTACCAATATTACAGGGGCTTGCTACTAGAATAAAGGCCCCGGCTAGTCTCCCGAACAAAAAAATATAAGAAAAGAGAACAAACCACATCAAATCCTGGAATGTTTGAGGGCGTTTGCCGGCCAAAAGGACTCCATTAAATGGCTCACAAATCCCCCCAAAAGCAGTTTGTTTTGCAACAGCATTTTCTTCTTACTACAAGAGGCCCTGATATTTAGTGTGTTTGAATGGGATTTGCATAGCCCAAACCGCACAGGCCTCTTTGGTTGTCTCGAAAGTACCAACCCAAGCCCCAAAGCTGGAGCATAAACCCGAAACCGGTTTAGGGTTTAGGGCTTAGGGGCTAACTGGCACGTACCCGAGTTTTGAGTTTGGACCCTAGACATAGCCACTGCGTAGTAGCAGGGACCATGGTTTCAAGAACTGGCTACATGGCCCTCATGCTGTGTTTAGCCCCGAGCCCGAAACTTGGGACCCTTGAACTTACTGGTTCTTGGTAGGGTTTATGGTTTAGGGTTTAGGTTTCGGGTTTAGGGTTTAGGGTGGATCTAGGGAATTTGCTCCCCCATGTGGTTGCTGAAAGAAAGCTGGGCAGAGGACGCAGCTTTCGCCTCAGTGTCTGGGACGAGTGTTTGTCTTCAGGCTAGCCCGCTCATGACCATTGCCGGCTTCCTGGAATATGGTGAGGCACGCTTTAGGGTACTTGTTGGGACCTGATTTTCAGGTTTTTTTTTTTTTTTTTTTTTATGATTTCGGGGTTTAGGGTTTAGGCGTTGTCCCAAACTACTATTACCCTAATCCCTAAACCTTAAACCCTTAACCCTAAACCCTGAACCGTTTATGGTTTAGGGTTTAGGGTAATCTAGGACAATCCCACATGGGCAGGAGGACTCGCCATTGGACCGGACGGAATCGTGGGGGTCCTCGTGCACCAATTATGCCGTTTTTGCGGATGCTCGTCGCCAAAAGTGGTAGCTCTGAACCCTCACCACAAGTCCCGAATTACCCTAAACCCTCAACCCTAAATCCTAAACCCTAAACCCTAAACCCTAAACCCTAAACCCTAAACTCATAGCAAGGGTGTAACCCTAAACCCTAATCCCCTAGCCCCTAAAAGGCGAACCTGTGTCCCAAGCCTTTCAGCCTTAATACTTAGAATAGGGTTTTAGGGTTTAGGGTTTAGGGTTTAGGGTTTAGGGTTTAGGGTTTACACATGTATAGGGACCTTAAGGGACCGCTATGGTTTCTGGTGTCCGGCTCAGGCCTGAACAGATCTGCAGTGCCCGGATCCCCGTACGCCTTACCTCAACACAAGGGGTTTAGGGTTTAGGGTTTAGGGTTTAGGGTTTAGGGTTTAGGGTTTAGGGTTTAGGGTCCTTCGTTTGAGTATGCATTTTAAGGTCCGCTCCTTTACTTCACATCCCCAAGTCCTAAGGTCCCTAAAGATTGCGCTCCCTGGCAGAACAGAATATTCCTTGAATTGCACTAGGAGGATCACTGTGATCTGAGGAAAGTTCAAGTTCCTGCCGCACAAACGAAAATATTTTCGCCTCCCACGACACATACACATTGCCAGGCACCAACAGCACTGGTCAGGACCTTCCGCTGCCTGCTCCAAAGGTTCCAACAACACCAGGAGCTGAGGTTACAGACCCAGTCAATGACCACACATGCCACAAGCCGCCTCCCCCCGCCCCCCTCCCCTCCCCTCCCCCCCCGTAAACCCTAAACCCTAAACCCTAAACCCTAAACCCTAAACCCTAAACCCTAAACCCTAAACCCTAAACCCTAAACCCTAAACCCTAAACCCTAAACCCTAAACCCTAAACCCTAAACCCTAAACCCTAAACCCTAAACCCAACACCCTAACCCCTAAACCCTAAACCCTAAACCCTAAACCCTAAACCCTAGACCCTAAACCCTAAACCCTAAACTAGAGCGTGCACCTGGTGCACGCCTTCCAGCCCTGGGTAGAGCCGACAGCAAGGCGAGAAATGCAAGGGGCCTCCATCTGCATTTCGAGCCACAGTACCACTCCCAGAGAAGGTACGTACCATGGAGTACAACAGAAAATAGGTTGACGTACGGCTCTGGTTTGCCTCCAAAACTCGGGTTTAGGGTTTAGGGTTTAGGGTTCAGAGTTTCGAGTTTAGAGCTTAGAGTTTCGAGTTTAGAGTTTAGAGTTAGAGTTTAGGGTTTAAGGTTCAGAGTTCAGAGTTTAGAGTTTAGAGTTCAGAGTATGCAGGGTTTAGAGTTTAGAGTTTAGAGTTTCGAGTTTAGAGTTTAAGAGTTTAGGGTTTAAGAGTTTAGAGTTTAGGGTTTAGGGTTCAGAGTTCAGAGTTTAGAGTTTAGAGTTTTGAGTTTGGAGAGTTTAGAGTTTAGAGTTTAGAGTTTAGAGTTTAGAGTTTAGAGTTTAGAGTTTAGAGTTTAGAGTTTAGAGTCTGGGGTTTGGGGTTTAGGGTTCAGAGTTTAGAGTTTGGAGCTTAGAGTTTAGAGTTTAGGGTTTAGGGTTCAGAGTTCAGAGTTTCGAGTTTAGAGTTTGGAGAGTTTCGAGTTTAGCGTTTAAGAGTTTAGAGTTTAAGAGTTTAGAGTTTAGAGTTTGAGAGTTGAGAGTTTAGAGTTTAGAGTTTAGAGTTTAGAGTTTAGAGTTTAGGGTTTAGGGTCTAGGGTTTAGGGTTTAGGGTTTAGGGTTTAGGGTCTAGGGTCTCGGGTTTAGGGTTTAGAGTTTAGAGTTTGGAGTTTAGAGTTTAGAGTTTAGAGTTTAAGAGTTTAAGAGTTTAGAGTTTAGGGTTTAGGGTTTAGGGTCTAGGGTTTAGGGTTTAAAGTTTGGAGTTTGGAGTTTTGAGTTTGGAGTTTAGAGTTTAGAGTTTAGGGCCTAGGGTTTAGAGAGTATAGAGTTTAGAGTTTTGAATTTGGAGGGTTTAGAGTTTACAGTTTAGAGAGTAGAGTTTAGAGTTTAGAGTTCGGGGTTTAGAGTTTAGAGTTCAAGCGTTTGGAGTTTGGAGAGTTTAGAGTTTAGGCCTTAGAGCTTAGAGCTTAGAGTTTAGAGTTTAGAGCTCAGGGTCTAGAGTTTAGAGTTTAGAGTTTAAGAGTTTAGAGCTCAGGGTCTAGAGTTTAGAGTTTAGAGTTTAAGAGTTCAGAGTTTAGAGTTTAGGGTTTAGGGTTCAGAGTTTAGAGTTTGGAGTTTAGAGTTTTGAGTTTAGGATTTAGGGTTTAGAGTTTAGAGTTGGGGAATGGCAAGATGCACGATTTGTCCCCTGCAGTTGGTGGCCAATTTTCAAAAATGACAAGAAGTACGACTTGTTGCCACCAGTTTGTGGTCACTTGCCAAGGATGGAAAGAAGTACGAGTTGTTGCCACTAGTTTGTGGCCAATTGTGAAAGATGGAAAGAAGCACGATTTGTTGCCACCAAGTTGTGGTTGATTGTCAAAGATGGAAAGAAGCACGATTTGTGGCCACCAGTTTGTGGGCAATTGTCCAAGATGGAAAGAAGTACGATTTGTTGCCGCCAGTTTGTGGCCAATGGTCGAAGATGGAAAGAAGATGATTTGTTGCCACTTCTTTGTGGGTAACTGTCAAAGTTGGAAAGAAGTACGATCTGTTGCCACCAGTTTGTGCTTCGGGTTTAGGGTTTTGGGGTCGCCCACAGTTTTGTAAGCAGACTCTCGAGTCCCTCACAAAGCCCCGGTTCGGGATTTAGAGTTTAGAGTTTAGGGTTTAAGGCTTAGAGTTTAGAGTTTGGTGGAAATCTCCCCCTGGATAGGGGGCTGGGGGGTAGATAACCCTAAACCCGTGAAAGTTTGGGCGGTTTGGGGTGGGCCCACGAATGCTAGAACGGCGCGCCCCCCTTCGACCAATCTTGGGGGGCGCAGCCGTGGTGCTGGGAAAACCCTAAACCCTAAACCCTATACGGGGGCAACCGAAAGGGGGCTAACCAGGATATCAACCCTCAACAGTTGCCTGAATGAATTTCCCAGAACGAACCAGAAAGACGAACCCACAGGGCTAAAGTTCACCAAGCCAAAGGAAGGGGCACCCTTACACAAGTAGAGGGGCACTAACCCAACCCTCACTCCCAAACACGGACTGTTTTCTTTGGACGGACTGGCCATCCTTGAGCCAGAAAGGTTACCGGGTTCATTGACCCTTTATCCTTCAACACCAACTCTTTTCCACAATACAAACTGCAGCTCCGCACTCCCCCTGTCCTAGGATTTCCTAGGACACAAACTGGAGGTGCAGACTTTTGGCCAAAAGCTGCCATTAGGGCAGCAGCCAGCTGCTTGGAATGCATGTTATGGTTTAACGTCATCCAGGACGAATTTATAGCACATTGGCTAAACACCTTTTACCAGAGAGAATCCTTTTACCACCATGATTCTCTTGTCATTGAAGACTCTTCAGCCTTCTTCACCACGAACCGCGGTCTTCGCTACGCAAAAGGCTACGAACTTTCTACTATCAGGGATTTCCATACCCTTAATAGTAACCACCATACTTTCAGCACATTGGCTGTTCCAGCGCACTTGTCTTCAGAAAGAGAAAAAACCATTCCCTCATCAATACCATTCAGTCATCCCTTCTTCTTCTTCCGGTGGGCATCGATGCTTAGGTGAAGTCGCAGCAAAACGTGCTCCAGGTCCGACACTGTAAGAACAGGATCCTGCACACACCTTTGAATTGAGGATACCAATCCTTCTCTCTTCACGTCCTCAATTGCTTGGCAAGATTGACCCAGCTCTGCATCCACAGTGGTAGACGCTTGCGCATCCACATCAGAGGAACGATCCTTTTCCTCAGGACCTTTCACCACTACCACCTCTTCCTTCTTGGGGCTTTGACTTTTCTCTTTCTTCTTCGTCTTTCCCACGACGCTTGCCTTTGTGCGCATTCTCGAAGAGGCCTTTTCCCCTCCAGAAACCGCCGCATTGGATGATGATCCACCCTTCTCAATGTTCGCCGGCATCTTCTTCGGCTTTGGAACCAGAAGAGTATAAGGATCCTCGCTAGCCGCAGTTTTCCTCTTCTTTTTGGCCTTTTTCACCTCTTCTTCAACGGCGACATCCGTCTCCGAAGTTCCAACCACCTCCTTTTTGGCAGGAGTATCCTTACTGGACTCCCTTTCTAGGGACCTCTTTTTGCCCCTTTTTGGATCTCTCTCTTCTTCCATATTGGCTCGCTGGAACCATATCCTCAGGTCATTGACCCATTCTTCCACGTCCACCAGCGAAATCTCGTACGACTTCACTATTTCGTGAAGTTCCAGCAAGGACAGCATACCAGTGGTCCATGAACACCATTCTGTATCCATCTGTTCAGTGTCTCCATTGAACTTCAGGAGTTTGAACACTGGGTCCGCCTCTGCACGAGCTAAATCTGACTTGCCATCAGACACATATGAAATCGCCTCCATCAGCAGTTCTACCATCCTGGTATCGTCGTCATACACCATCAAATCTCCTTTCCTCCACCTCTTGTACCAGCACTTCTCCTTGGACTATCCCTTGGGGGCGTCCTTGGAGACCTTGGCCTCTGTCCATCCAGCGGATCACCATGCTCAAAGACACACTTGTCCCCATAACGGCACTTCCCAGACTGAGCAAACTGGATACACCTTACACCAGTTGCATTGTGTGAGAACTTACAGTTCTCTCCAGAGAAGCAGTGTCTCCCAGCCACATAGTACTTGCACCAATACGATTGTAGCACCACATCATCTTCTGAATGGATGAATTTGCAACTCTCACCGAATTTGCAGCGATCTTTTCCCCTGCTGAACCAATAGCAGAAGCCTTTCTTCCTCTTCTCCAGACGCTCCGCCTCGTACCGGTCCATAGGGCGATTCTGCTCTACATGAACATTGCCATGTACCTGAGAACTGCTCCCTTCACCCAAGGTGCTATCAGTATTTGATGCCTTGAGTACAGCTGGAAAACCTGGCCTTGGTCCTACCACCTTCATGATTGGTTTTCCACCAGCTCCTGAGCCATGCTGAGACGATCCAAAAACATTGAACGTTTTCACGAAGGCCTTTCTAGTGCCGATCTTCCGCACCTTTTTGATTGGATGATTCATTGCTCCAACCTTGGATCCAGATACATTCGAACGACACAACCTCCTATACCCAGCTCTATATCCCTTTTTCCAAAGAGCCATAAGAATTCTAGAGGCAGTAACATTCTCCACCTCTACCTTTTCCGACTGTCCCTCACTTTCCGGAACAAACCCATCCAACCCATCCATATCTGAAGACCTTTCCATCTTTTTTGACACCACTTCGTCGAGGTAATCTTCAGAGATCCAGGGTAAGTTCCTCTTAGAGGAAAAATCGTCACCATTGTCCGGTCCTTCACCAGGATACCCCTTCGTGCTGTCAAAGATCCTACCAGTAGTGCGGTCCTGCGTAGAGAAATCCCAGTTGGAAGCGACGCGAGAATACACCGACCACAAGAACATTCTGGTGCCTGCCAATCTTGATGAACCACTGGATGTCTCCTCTTCTGGAGAAACTTCTGGCGCTTTGCCATCCCTTCCAGTGTCACCAATTGTCTCACTTCCAGCATCTTCGATGGGAATAGGGGATTCATTGATCCCTTGTTCAAGTACCGCATCTTGCTGTCCGAGAATCTCCAGCACCATCCCTGAAGGATCCACTTCCTCGTCAGCATCGTCGTCCATCCTTTTCCAGAGAACCTCCAATTGATCAGCACAAGTCGCCGCCTGAAGGAACTCCATCATTTGATCCCTCCCGCGCTGCCAGAGAAATTCTGAATTCACCACCGACCCTTGGCCTCCTAGGGTAAGGAACGGAGCAACCAATTTGGCTACCCTCGCCATAAGTTCAACGTGAACTTCCATGCCCGGACTGCGACTCCAATCGTAGGCGATTGCCTCCATAGCAGTTCCAAACTTTTCAGTATTTCTGAATTCCCCTTCCAGGCCAGGAGACATCAATGCACCCATCACCGAGAGAGGATAATTTCCCACCGCCGGCAAGCACGGATTTTCATGGAACGAATGATGCAAATCACCATAATGTCCTTGATCTCTCCTTTGAAAAAGGAGTGTCCCAGTCTCCAACTGGGCGTTCAGTTCATCCACTTGAACCATTTCAGCACATATCCTCTGTGCTGCAGTCGCTATTGCCGGCCAGATGGTACGATCGGTCAAACCGCGACGCGTAACCCAATCAGTTGTTGGCGACTGAATCAGCGTTCGTGGGTCACACACCATAACCACCAATGTACCATCATCCATTGACTGATCAGCATCGTCCACCAGTGCCAGGTTCAAATCCTGTTCGCTTGCACCTTCGGATGACATGCTAATAACTAAATTTCGATCCATTTTATTGGACCCCTTCTGACAGTCCCTTTGCCCCACAGGCAACTTGCCGACAGCAACCTTCCAATAAATCTGCTTCAGAAGGCCTTTAGTAAGCAATTGCTGATGGTCCTTCTTCACCGGACTAACATCCAATATCTTCGCACCATCACCCCGGAGTTCATTGCTCCCACCTTCTCCCTCTTTTTGATCAGTCTCCTCGCCAGGAATTTGCACTGCTCCTTCTAGCGCCGTCTCCTGTCCAGCCACTTCTTGCCCAGGTAGAACTTGAGCGCTTTCAGATACGTTCACCTGTCCAGCAACGCCTTGCCCAGGTAAAACCTCATCCGTGGAGCCCACCGCCAGCGAACCAACTATAACTGAGCCATCCCTTGCTCTTTTTTGAGACTGCTCAGTTCGACGAGAAGGTTGTGGTAGCGAAAAAACTTGAGAAGTCACTTCTTGGCGGGTCTCCCCCCGCGACGCTTTGTCGCGCCCTTCGCCAAGGTGAACCGATTTTTTCTGCCCATCATTGGAGCTTGAAGAACCAGCAAGTGGAACATTGCCACGTGTCTCAGTTCTTTGTGTATCCCTTTCTCGCAAAAAGGTTTCCCGCAGGTGTCGCGCGCTGTTGGTTTCTTCCTCGCTTGAATCACCTGAGGAATCAGCATAGGAGACCAGAGCTCCTGCCTGATCATCATCATCCACCAAATCTGCCCACGCTCTGCTGAATGGGTACGACAAACCACCACGAGGCTTTACCGGTTCCAGTGGCTTTGGCTTTTCCACCACTTCCGCCGGCTGCACACGCCGTTGTGAGCGAGAGCGTGGCACCAGTCGCACCTGTTTCCGATCCAGCAAGGGCCTTCCCCTTCTAAAAGGGCTTGATCTTGACCGATACGCCTTTGTTGGCGGGTTCACCGGTGGCATTCCAACTCCCACCAATCGCAACCTCTGCACGCACAGCGGGGATCTCTGCGCAAGCGTCCAAGCGTCACGGTACTTGCCTGTGTCGAAAATCTCTCGATAAGACCCTCGCGGCATCTCCTTTGTACCAGGACCTTCAGCTTCACGCACCTGAGAGATAGTTCTCACCCCACCTCTTCCAGCTTCACGGCTTCCAGAAGATTGCTCCATGCGTACCGATGCGTTGGTAGACACAGCCACATCCGGCGACATTGGCCGGTAATGAACACCACCCACCAATTGCAGAATTTTGCAGGCCGTCACCTTGTTAACCCCTTTTTCCACCAAATCCTCCACGAAGATATACTCTTGTAGCTCTCTGACATTGGTTACACCAAGTTTGATCATCACGTCACTTGCGTGAGGTGTATACACCCACAAGTGTTTGTTGCGAGCCATCCAATTTTCTATTGGCTCTTCTGGATTCTGAAGACGTACCGTGGTAGACTCTGCCACCGAATCCTTTTGTACATCTCCATCTGCTCCATCCAGTGTATCACCCTCACCTGTTTTCTTTGACACATTGGTCATTTGCAACGCCTGTGGTGCCGAAGATGATGAAGATTCCGCTCCCCCACTTACCGGTGGTTGGAAGGTGTTCCTGTCGGAAATCTCCAATCCTCTTCCTCTTTGAAACGAAACATGGTTCGCCACATTCGCCAGATGCTTCAGTTGGGCCAGTCGCTCTTCAGACATTTCGTCGTGGGAATACTTGCAACCATATCGCACGCGACATTTCCCTTTGAGGTAGTAGTCGAAGCAGCAATGATGGAACCCTGCGTCCCTTATGGCTTTCCGAGAAGCATTGTCCCAGGATCTGCCGGGTTCCCAAGTCCCTTCCAAAACCGCTTTTTCGTCGTGCGAATATCTGCAGGAATTTCCGTATTTACAACCTCCTTGGTTGTAATACAGACACATTTGCCTCTTTGGCTCGACTGACACAGACTCACCCTTTGATGCACCTTTACCAAAGTTGTACTTGGCTCTGAAAGCTGAATCCTCCCGCTCCTGCTGTGCCTCATCCACTGTGCCTTCCTCTGTAGGAGGGTCACCAATGTCCCCATCCTCGTCTCCAGCTTTTTGGCTGTTCTTTGGCTCAGTTGGTCCTCCTCCTGGCCAACCTTCACCATAACGACGATGTTCATAGGAACACTCATCTCCATTGCGACACCTTCCCTGATTGAAAAACTTGCACAGCTTGCTGTGCCCTGGTGACACAGTTTTTGGCGTCATGTGAGCCTTCCTATACTGATCTGGATCCATGTAGGCTTCCATTGGCTTGTTTTCTCTTTTACTCATAGATTCAACTGCACCATCAAGCTCCTGCAAAAACCGCTTGGTATCCAGCCAAAGCGCATTCCAAAGTTCATCTTTGCCTTGGCTTAGCAACATTGCCACCGCTTCACCCACGACTGGTCCACTAAATCTCCTTTTCTTACGTGCCAGTTCGTAGAGCGCGTTGTGGTACTGCTTTCGGGAAAAGGTGGTTGTCTTTCCCAAGCCTGCACATTCTGTACCATCGGGCTTCCAACCATCACTTTGCAAGATGCCGTATGCACGCCGAGCTTCCGCGTTCAGGAATGCATGATCTGCAACACACTCCATCACCACGTCTATTGTACGACTCAGCAACATCCCAGTGATTTTGCCCACATAGGCCTTATCAGCTTTTCCATCCTCCAGAAGAGCTCTCTAGATCTTTTCTCCATAGAGTTGCCTTTCCTCTTGTTCTTCTGAGGATAACTCCTGATCAGCAAACCACTCATCGGATTGCTCTTCTTCCCATTTCCAGTCCCATTGACCGTTGGAATCTTGGTACCATTGACCAGCACACCATGAATTTTCCCACCACGCATCCCAGCCGCCGTCTTTCCATTTGCGCTGCGCTGGAGAAGAGTCCTCCTCGTCCTCTTCAAAAACCAGGTAGGAATAAACAATTACAGTGCCATCATCATCCACCCTCTTCACTGTCGTACAGACAGTGTCACCAATGTTGAAAGAAGGTGTATTTTTCCCTTCTTCAGGAATCAGCACATTCAGATCACCGTGTTCCAAAAAAGCTCCATATACATTGATGCAACGCACCAGAGCAGTGATCCTATCTCCTGCTTGATAACAATGCTCCCCAGGTGTCACCAAGGCTCCCTCATTGGGCACTTCCTTTGCCTGTTCTTCAGAAACCATCTCTGTGTCATCGGCTCCTGGAACATCCCTTGTTTCCACCTTTGGGTCAAGCTGCTTGTCCTGCTCCTGCAGGAGTCCCACAAGATCATCCACCTTGTGCTCAAGGGGTTCAGGACCTTCCTCTTTTCCAGCCAATGGCTTTGCCTCATCTGTTACAGTTCGCTCGGTGTCGACTTCCGGCAAGCTTTCAGACGGCAATACTTCCCCCTTCGTGGGAGTGGACCCACCATTGGAGTCTTTTATCAAACCTTCTGCAGCAGGCAAATTTTCTTCCACTGCAGGGCTGTTGGATTGCTCATCCGCGGCAGGCACATTTTCTTCCACCGCAGGCTCCTTTGGCTCCATGGTTTCCAAAAGAGAATCACCACTATCGTTGGCCACAGCTGCCACATTGGCTCCGGTGTAGCCTTTGCCATTTCGTTCCTCGCTGCTAACTTCAGGTTGCACCAGTGCGTCCACCTGTGAACCTCCGTCGTCAGCTGCTACGGAGACCTGCGCTCCATTGTTGCAGTCGTCCGCGGAACGTGACACCATATGTGCCTCAACCCGTGCTTCCTCTGCACTCCAGGTACTATCTGGCACATTGACCCGCGCTTCATTGGCGCTCAGGCCTCATCTTTCAGATCAACCGTGTCTCCAGCTATTCCAGAAGCTTCTTTTTTCCCTTGAATGGCAGGATTCTTGGCACCAAACGAAGAGACCTCCTCAGTCGTAACGCACAACTTTTTCCCTCCGTCATCCAAATCTCCAGGACCACCTTCCTGAACGACAGGTACCACATCCACCACTCGCTCTTCCGCAGCCGACACAGTTCCAATCTCCGCATTGGGCATTTTTTCCTCTGGACCCACCGATTCCACCGCTGCCACACCCTCAGAAAGCGCTTCCATTTCTTCCCGATCCAGATGTTCTCCAGCGATGTCTGCTCGGATTCCAGAAATTCCTTCCTCATCAGGAGAACCCGAGGTCTGGGCGTCACCACCAGCCCTAAAACCGCTATCCCCGATAGTAGAGGAAAAATCCTTTTCACCTACACTATTTACACTACCCTGGAATGCCCTCGTAGACTCAGGCGTCGGAGTAGATGATGAAGGACCCAGTGCAGCCTCCATTTCCAGCTCATTGCCCGAAGGAGACTCAACCACCTCGTCACTCTTCATCTTTTCACCTACAGCCGGCAATGTCCACTTGCTTTCCTGCGTATCCAGGCAGTAGTAATATTGTCTCCCATCTTCGTGGAAGTGCCATTCCCACGTTGTCCCATCACACGCTTTGATCAGATGCTCATCTTTCCGAAAACCATCCATTTCAGAGACTTGACGCATCTCATCCTCTTCTTCTGACAACTGGCGCAACCTTTCAGCCTCCATCTGTAAGATCTCCTCCTCCCCCATGGCGTATTCAGCAGTTGGTGCAGCTTCAAAGCTGTCCGCGCCCTTCTGTTCGTAACCGCTTCCACCACCTAGGGAACTCGCCGAGGGATCCCCTTTAATCTTGTTCAGAGGCCTCCTGGCAGCTTGCAGCACCTCTCCACTCAGATTGGTCTGAGACCCTTGATCCACCATTCGGCCCGAAGTTGAAGTCGACGGCTGATACCCATGCTTTTGCAACACGCGTAAAACAGTCACCTCCATTTCACGGTCTATACCACCAGTCGCGTCCCAGTTCCTTTTTTTACCAGGCTTTGGCGATACAGAGACAGCACGTCCTTCAGCTTCAGCATTGCTAACCATATCCACATTGGGATTCATACCCACATTGGGGCCTTCTGCAACCAAGGCTTCTTCCAGATGTTCTTCAGCGCCAGGCATTACCTCTTCCAGCACCGCCCTTTCACCCAGAGACTCAGCTGCACCATTTCCAGCTCCACCATTCTGACCACCATCCGAGGAAGGCTGGAGCCATCGCTTGGGAGAAGGCATTGCTTCTTGATCCCAAAAACCTTAGGAGAACACTCAACCGCAGGGAACCTAATTTGGGCTCATAACCTACGGGGGCAACCGAAAGGGGGCTAACCAGGATATCAACCCTCAACAGTTGCCTGAATGAATTTCCCAGAACGAACCAGAAAGACGAACCCACAGGGCTAAAGTTCACCAAGCCAAAGGAAGGGGCACCCTTACACAAGTAGAGGGGCACTAACCCAACCCTCACTCCCAAACACGGACTGTTTTCTTTGGACGGACTGGCCATCCTTGAGCCAGAAAGGTTACCGGGTTCATTGACCCTTTATCCTTCAACACCAACTCTTTTCCACAATACAAACTGCAGCTCCGCACCCTAAACCCTAAACCTTAAACCCTAAACCCTAAACTCTACACCCTAAACCCTAAGCCCTAAACCCTAAACCCTAAACCCTAAACCCTAAACCCTAAACCCTAAACCCTAAACTCTACACCCTAAACCCTAAACCCTAAACTCTAACCCGAAACCCTAAACCCTAAACCCACAACCCTAAACCTTAAACCCTACACCTTAAACCGCCAGCCCCCCTGCCTCCCAAGGATGAGCTTCAAGAGGAGGACAGAGCCGAGAGCCAGGGTTTTTTAAGGTTTGGTTGTGTTTGGGGTTTTTGGGAGTTTTTTGAGGGGGTTTGAGGTGCACGAGTTTAGGGCTTTTAGGGTTTGTCGGCGGGGTGGCGCCAGCAAAAGAGCAAAAAAGACCCCTAAACCATGAACCCTCACCCTTTGGGGTTAAGGGCCTTACTTGGAGGTTCATGGTACTTATTCACCAATTATAACTGTACTTATCACCGCAGAAAATAACCACATTAGGGCTTTTAAGGGGCTTAGAAGTGGGTCATATGTCATAAGTACAGCTTGTACTTGGCTAGTAAGTACCATGAACCTTCAAGTAAGCCCTGCTCAAGCGCCCCCCAGGAGCCAGGCCTGGAGGTACCAAAACGCAGCGCGACTTGGGCGAATAACGTCACGTCAACCGGGAGCACAGCACAGGCGCTTCGACGCACAACTTCGTGTTTGGGTTTAGGGTTTAGGGTTTGGGGATGTTTGGGGTTTAGGGTTTAGGGTTTAGGGTTAGGGTTTAGGGTTTAGGGTTTCGGGTTTAGGGCTTAGGGTTTAGGGTTTAGGGTTAGGGTTTAGGGTTTAGGTTTTAAGGTTTAGGGTTGGGACTTGCTAAGGGTCTCAGAGGCTGAGGGTTTTTTACTGTACGGTTGAGGGGCTCAGCTCTTCGGGTTCAGGGGTCCGGGTATGGAGAGACCCCAAAACAACCCTGAAGCTACTGGGGAACACAAAACCCTCAGGCCTCATTAAGAAATAAAGCCAGGTTTAGGGTCTAGGGTTTAGGGTTTAGACCCCAAAGTAAAAAGTGCACCGGAGGGAGACCAGCTGCCCTCGGTGGATTCTGATGACGAGGAGCTTGGGTGCCTTGTGGCCTCTCAGTCCCCAAGGTGTTTATGGTTCAATCTAGGGGTCGGGGTATATTTGCGAATAACGATCCCTTATAGTCTTGAACGTCATTGCAGGTTCATGGACACTTCTAGTTACCCCTGACCCGTCACGTACGACCTAAGCGCGGAAACCAGAAGCGCTCACTCCCATCAACGCGCTCCAGTGTATGTGATCCTTGCCCCATTTACCGCCTGCTCGACAGAACTCTTGCAATCAGGAAGATATTGAGTAGCGTTGCAAGTGCCTATAAAAGGTCTGAAGCAGATATAGTTGAACCTACCCTACTTATAACCCCACTTATATCTACCCATAAACCTCCAAGACGGATCCCACGGGCAAAGCAGTTGTATAGTGTATATAAGGGGTATCTAACAGGGGACCCAACCATACCCCTAAGACCCTAAAACTTTCAGAATACCCAAAGCCCCCCCCCCCCCCCCTAAACCCTAAACCCTAAACCCGAAACCCTAAACCCTAAAACCCGAACCCCGAAACCCTGAGCCCTAAACCCTAAACCCCCCCTAGCTCGAAGGCTTAGGGCTAGGGACTCGAGCTGGGGCCGGCAGGAGGATGCCGAGGAGATACTCAACGTCTCGGCGCCTTGCAGAATACCTGGACGGGTTGAGTGGTTGGTGGAGCTACTTGAAGGTTCATGGGTTTAGGGTTTAGGGTTTAGGGTTTAGGGTTTAGGGTTTGGGGTTTAGGGTTATATGAGTAGGGTTATAAGTAACCTAAATTAGATTCTAGCCACTTATATCTAGAGTTACCCTGCTTATAACCCCAATTCTAACCAGCCGTGAACCTCCAAGTAGACCCTCAACCCTCAACCCCTAAGCCCTAAACCATAAACCCTCAACCTTTAAACCCTCAGCCGCAGTGCGAACCACTGAAGCTTGTGGAGTTCGTGCGGATTGAGGGCTTTGGCCCCCCTCCCGTCCCAAAAGGGGTTAGGGTTTAGGGTTTGGGGTTTAGGGTTTAGGGTTTAGGGGTTAGGGTTTAGGGTGTAGGGTAAAATAAGTGTATCTAATTCGGTCCCGGGGGTGGTGGGGGGATCCCAACCCCTATAAGACTCAAAAGCTTAAAACCTGGATTGAGGGGAATGTGGAATGTTAAGTGCTTGTCTAAAAATCCTGGTAAGCCCGAAACTCTGTAAGCCACCCTGAATCCTGGGCCATAAGCCCAACTCTAAACGTTTAGGATTTAGGGTTTGGGGTTTAGGCCCCTAAACCCCAAACCTTAAACCCTAAGCCCTGAACCCTAGACCCTAAACCCTAAGCCCTAAACCCTAGACCAAGCGGTCCAACCCTTGGACTGCTAAATCCGGATCTGGTTGAGGGGGAAGAGCTTCTGACCAGGGGTCCTTTGGTTTTGGAGATCCCTTTCACAGGGAGTTCTGTGAAGTTGCCCCGGCAAGGGGCTCTAAGTTTTAAACCCTGGACACTCAACCATAAGCCCTAGCCTAAACCCTAAACCCTAAACCCTAAGCCCTAAAGGTGAAGAACACCTTTCTCGACTTCCAGCCGGACCGGCCGCTATCAGTTCGCAAGGGTCTTCAGCGTTAGGGTGTTTAGGTGTTTAGGGTGTAGGGTTTAGGGGGTGTAGGATTTAGGACTCAGGGTTTAGGGCTTCGAGTTTAGGATTTAGGGTGTAGGGTTTAGGGTTTAGGGTTTAGGACTTCGGGTTTAGGGCTTAGAGTTTAGGATTTAGGGTGTAGGGTTTAGGGTTTGGGGTTTAGGGTTTAACGTGTAGGATTTGGGGTTAGGCTGTAAGCCAGTAAAGAAAGCCTCCCTTGGGCAGGGACGACTTGCACAAATTCCTAGCTGCTGACATGTTTCAGTGGCCCGGTTATTTGACAGGACTGCCCTAAACCCTAAACCCTAAACCCTAAACCCTAAGCCCTAAACCCTAAACCCTAAACCCTAAACCCTAAACACTAAACTTTCATGTCGTGCGGGGGTCGGCAGGGGCGCTGCTCATGTTCGGGAAGCTTAGTAGTAGAGTAGGAAACCTTCAACCTTGGGGGGGGGGTATTGTAATCCCTATGCAATCCCAAAGGGTAACCTTGGGTTCCCCCCAGGTTACTGGACAACTTAGGAAGTAGGGTTTCAGGGGGTTTAGGGTTTAGGGTTTAGGGTGTGTCAGGGGAGGGCGCGCGCTCGGGTGTGAAACGCCGCCGGCCGCACGCTCGCGGGTTGCTTGTCAACCCACCCCGGCCACGCAAACTATACTCTATTGGGGTTTATAGTTTTTATTTTTTGTTTTTTCCTTGTGCACCGATGCTTGCTTTATGCGTTTACAGTTGCGGTGTTAGGGTTGAAGCTGGGGTTGGGGGTAGCCTCGGCCCTTTTCGGGCCTTCGGCGTGTCAGGGTCCGTAGAGGCCCTTAGTTACTTGAAGGCCAGGGAAACCCTTTGATTTTTTTCCGCCAACGAGCATTTCAATTTTTGAAGTTGCAGGACTAGGGCTTAAGCTGGGGTTGGGGGTAGCCTCGGCCCTTTTCGGGCCTTCGGCGTGTCAGGGCCCGTAGAGGCCCTTATTACTTGAAGGTCAGGGAAACCCTTTTGATTTTTTTCGCCAACGAGTATTTCAATTTTTCAAGTTCCAGGGCTAGGGCTTAAGCCGGGGTTCGGGGTAGCCTCGGCCCTTTCGGGCCTTCGGCACGTCAGGGCCCGTAGAGGCCCTTATTTACTTGCAGGTCTTGAGGTTCAAGGTCCTGCCCAACCTGTTGGGGACCCGGCGGAGAGGACCCGTCAAAAAGTCGCTGGCCATTCGGGCAAACCATAAACCCGAGACCCTGAACGGCCTCGAGAGGCAAAGGGTTACGATTTGGGCTTATACTCTAGCAACGCTAAAGGTGGTTATTGACCATGTCGTTAAAAAGGCCGATATCCGTTGGCCTGTCCAGGACAGACGGTGAGGCTTAACCCTCACCTTTCCGTTCCTCTTCTCACTTGAGCGCTCGGGCTGTAGGGCCCTCGGCCCTGTCGCTCGACGCAGGCGGCCCCTCACTTAGTTTAGGGTTTAGGGTTTAGGGTAGTTTAGGGTTTAGGGTTTAGGGTTTAGGGTTTCGGGTTTAGGGTTTAGGGTTTAGGGTTTAAGGTGGGCGCTAGTGCTCGGTGCTGTGTTGAATGGGACAGCGTGGTTTGTTTGCTTGTTCCTGACAGGTTTCGGGGGCTAGGTGGTGGCTGTGCCGTTCACTGTCTCCTTACCTGTGCTGGTTCTGCCGGGTACACTGTTCCCTAATTCCCAAAACCCCAAGCCCAAAGCCCTAAACCCTAAACCCTAAACCCTCACAGTACAGGTTTCCTGTGATTTCATTGGAGGCGACTTTTTGATGTACCTGCAGCAGTGTCCGCAAATGCGAAGTAAGCTGGAATTAGCCAAAGTCTGAACTACCCGAAGACCAGAGTTCCCTAAACCGTAAACCCGAAACCCTAAACCCTAAACACACTAAATGCCCTAAATGCCCTAAATGCCCCCCAAAACCCTACATACCCTAAACCCTAAACCCCAAAAATGCCCTGAATGCCCGAAACACCCCAGGTTGCCACAATTCCGTCGCTCTCAGTCCTGCCCGGTTCTCGACTTCAAGGCCCCCCCCCGGGTCTGAGGGTTTATGGTTTCGGCTTTGGGGTTTCGGGTTTAGGGTTTCGGGTGTACGGGGCGCAGGGTCCCTTAAAGGGTAGGGCTTAGGTAGGGCTCAGGTTTTCGGGTTCGGGGTTTGGACCCTAAACCCTAAACCCTAAACCCTAAACCCTAAACCCTAAACCCTAAACCCTAAACCCTAAACCCTAAACCCTAAACCCTAAACCCTAAACCCTAAACCCTAAACCCTAAACCCTAAACCCTAAACCCTAAACCCTAAACCCTAAACCCTAAACCCTAAACCCTAAACCCTAAACCCTAAACCCTAAACCCTAAACCCTAAACCCTAAACCCTAAACCCTAAACCCTAACCGCTTCGGGCTTAGGGCTCCGAAGTATGGGCCCTTGGGTTGTACAAGGTAGTGAGGCATAGAAGGGCTCAGCCATTCTCTGCCCTACCATCCCTAAACCCTATACCCTTCAAGACAACTCTAATCCTTGTAACCCTTGAAGCCTCTTAAGCCTCTGAGCCCTACAAGCCCGGCCCCTATAAATCTGAACCCGAAACCTTCCTCCCCCAGGTCATCCATTTCTAGTTCTTTCCTTCCCAACGGCGAAGCACGCCATGGAAAACAGCCAGATGTTCTCCAAGAACTCACACTTTGGTGGGGGCTTAGGGCTTAGAGTAGTTTAGGGTTTAGGGTGTGGGTTTAGGGTTTAGGGCTTAGGGTTTAGGGTTTAGGGTTTAGGGTTTAGGGTTTAGGGTGTGGGCCCTGGATATGGTCCCTTACCTCCTTCACAGGGTTCTGAAGGCTGGGCCCTTGGGTTGTATGGGGCAGAAACGGGGTATATAAGGGGTCGCCCTTTAAGGGCCCATACTATAGGCGACCATGTAACTACCCTAAGAGTCGGGGTTAGGAGGATTCTAGCGGTTTTCAACGGTTTGCAGGTTCGGGTCGGACGTAGTCCAAACCCCAAGGCCTGCAACGAAAGCTTTGCAAGCAAAGATCCCCTGTCCCCGTCCAACTTATCGTAAACGTTTAGGAAGTCAAGAAGAGTGATTTTGAAAAGCTCCTATCTCCAGACTTATGTTCGAGCTTAAAGGGTCAAACCGTAGGCCCTAAACCCAAAGCTCGAAGCCCTTAAACCTGAAACCCCAAGCTCTAAACCCTAAACCCTAGACCCTTAACCCTTAAACCCTTAAACCCTTAAACACACTTAAAAACCCTTAAAAACCCTTAAACAGCCTTAAAAACCCTTAAGCCCTTAAACCCTTAAACCCTTAAACCCTTAAACCCTTAAACCCTTAAGCCCTTAAGCCCTTAAGCCCTTAAACCCTTAAAAACCCTTAAAAACCCTTAAACCCTTAAACGCCCTTAAAAACCCTTAAAAACCCTTAAACCCTTAAAAACCCTTAAAAACCCTTAAAAACCCCTTAAAAACCCTTAAAAACCCTTAAGCCCTTAAACACCCTTAAAAACCCTTAAAAACCTTAAGCCCTTAAACCCTTAAACCCTTAAAAACCCTTAAAAACCCTTAAGCCCCTAAACACCCTTCAAAACCCTTAAAAACCCTTAAACCCTTAAACCCTTAAAAACCCCTTAAAAACCCTTAAAAACCCTTAAAAACCCTTAAGCCCTTAAACACCCTTAAAAACCCTTAAAAACCCTTAAGCCCTTAAACCCTTAAACCCTTAAATCCTGAAACCCTTAAACCCTTAAATCCTGAAACCCTCAAACCCTTAAACCCTTAAACCCTTAAATCCTGAAACCCTTAAACCCTTAAATCCTGAAACCCTTAAACCCTTAAACCCTTAAACCCTGAAACCCTTAAACCCTTAAACCCTTAAACCCTTAAACCCTTAAAACCCTTAAACCCTTAAACCCTTAAGACCTTAAACCCTTGAGCCCGTAGACCCCAGGGCAAGTCTTAGGCTTCTGGGTCACGGAACCCGATGCGAGTCTGAAGCCTATACCCTCTAAACCCTAAGCCCTAAGCCCTAAGCCCTAAGCCCTAAGCCCTAAGCCCTAAGCCCTAAACCCTAAACCCTAAACCCTAAACCCTAAACCCTAAACCCTAAACCCTAAACCCTAAACCCTAAACCCTAAACCCGAAGCCCCCCGAGAGAAAGGCGAGCCTTGACTCGGCGTGATTGTGCGACCCAGCAAGACAGCGCGGCCGCACGGATCAATCCTGCCCTGACCAAGGCCAGCAGAAGGGCGCAGGGTTGAGGGGGTTTAGGATCTAGGGCTTAGGGTTTAGGTTCGGGGGTTTAGGATTTAGGGTTTGGGGTTTGGGGGTTAGGGTTTGGGGGGTTTAGGGTTTAGGGTTTAGGGTTAGAGTGGAAGGATCTCACGGTTTAGGGCCCAGGGTTTCGGTTATTTCGGGGCTTTGGATGTCTCGGGGCCTGTCCCACCATGCATTGCTTTGGTGGTGTTTGTGGCTCGTGGTGGTGCCGGGTGCCCAACAGCCCACGGGGTTTCGGTGTTCGGGGTGTTGGGGTTCTGGCGCTTTTGTGGGACGATTTCCGGCTTTGTGATTTTGGCAACCCTAAACCCTAAACCCTAAACCCTAAACCCTAAACCCTAAACCCGACACCCTAAACCCTACACCCTAAACCCTAAACCCTAAACCCTAAACCCTAAACCCTAAACCCTAAACCCTAAACTCTAAACCCTAAACACTAACCCTAAACCCTAAACCCTAAACCCTAAACCCTAAACCCTAAACCCTAAACCCTAAACCCTAAACCCTAAGCCCAAAACCGTTTTGGGGTTTAGTGATTTAGTGTTTTTGGGTTTTCGGGCTTTGGGGCTTTTGGAGGGATGTTGGGAGCATTAAGGGTTGTTGGGCTTTCCAGAGATCAAGGGCAGCCTTAGAGTTGCAGTAGGTAGAGCCGATTCAAGCTCGAATTGGGCACTTTTTGCACTGCGCATGATAGGGTTCAGGCTTAGGGTTGAGGGTTTGGTCAAAGGACTTGAGGCTAAGGGCTCTGAGACTGACGAGCACCTCGACGTTTCCCCCGTTTGCTGCAGGACAGCCCTAAGCCCTTCTGAACCCTATTTGCTGTGTCCCAAAGGTCGAGAACTACCACGTTCATCTTGCTTGGCCTATCTGGGGTTCTGTTAAGGGGCATGCATGGTTACCTTAGACCCCGAACCCTAAACCCTAAGCCCTAAATCCTAAACCCTAAACCCTAAACCCTAAACCCTAAACCCTAAACCCTGCAGGCTCGGCTCGACATGCCGGCTTTCTCGATGGGTGATTGACCGTGGCAGGCCTCGAGGGCGGCATCCATAAGCCGAACAGGGGGGGATGAACGCCGGTAACCCCCCAATTTCATTCTAAGCCCTGAACCCTAATCCCAAAAACCCCCTGAACCCCAAACCCCAAACCCTAAACCCTAAACAATTAAACTTCCGCGAGCCCCAAAAAAGCGCAAATCTAGTGCAGAACTCCGCAAGACAGAGGCAATTAGGGACCCTGAACTCTTCGGGCAGTTTTCTTAGGGTAGCTTAGGGTTTCGGGTTTAGGGTTACATGGCCCCATATGAAGGGACCACGAAGTTTCCCTAAGATGAACCCTAAACTCTATAGTTGGGGTTCGGGGGTGAACCCGTGGAGGGTTCCGAAGTTTCGGGTTAGGGCTGATAAGGTGTAACTGCATCTCCAACTTATTTTGCCAGCTTTGGTTATTTTAGTTCAAAGTGTGAACTTGTCTTTCCTGGGGTATTTCTTCAAGGTTTAGGCTCTCAGGGCTGGGAGAATTTAAACATCCCCCCCTTCTCGCATCCAGCGTGTATCGCTGTCATATTCTATCTGGGGGCTGATTGAACTTGTGGTCACCTTTCTGAGATTGTGTATTTATGTATTGTACGTTCCTTGCAGTTTAGGGTACCAAAAGAGCCCACAAGTTATATCAACTCCCAATGTCTCGCGACAGCCATTTGCCTGGACGACATTCGGACGGATGACGGGCTTGCTAAGACGGGCGTAGCAGCAACTATCTCAACCCCCTTAATTAACCCTAAACCCTAAACCCTAAACCCCTCGGGTTTATGGGTTGGGGTCTAGGGTGTTTGGTTGCTTTCGGTTACAAGGCGTTTGAAGGCCTAACCCTCCCCCCCCCCCCCTAGGCAGTTGATTCTCATGGCCGCAGCCTTGGATCTAGGGGGGTTTAGGGTTTAGGGTTTAGGGGTTGGGGGTTGGGGCTGGTTCCGGACTGTAGATTTGAACTGGCATGCAGAACTCCAAATCTCGCCAAGCAACTGGCACAGAACGATGGGATCCTCCTAGCTTTTTAGTGGCCGGGAATTCCTTTCAATTCATCTGGCTCGCGCCCTTCACACACCCCGAAACCAAGGTCAAGACTTGAAGGGTTGTTCAGGCGCAGATGACACGTCTGGCCCTGAACCTCCCCTCATGCGGGGCTCTTTCTCGGGGGTCCCTTTAAGGAGATTCTACGATTCTACTCTATTTGGGGTATAGAAGGGGTCCGCCCCCTAGTTTGGGAAATGCGCCATGTCTGAAAATGGGTGCTTTGAAACCCCGACACCCGAAACGACGAAGCCCGCAACTTGGTAGGTTTAGGGTTTAGGGTTTAGGGTTTAGGGTTTAGGGTTTAGGGTTTAGGGTTTAGGGTTTTGACCCCCTAAACATCGGGCAGGCTCTCGCCCCCGGCCTCGCCCACTGAAATGTCAGTTCCCAGAGCGGGCCCGTATTCTTTATCGAGGATGCCCAGTAGTACCCTTATTCCCTTTTTGGAGGGGTTTAGGTTCCCTGATTAAACCCCTTTAAGCAAAAAAGGACGTCCTGTTTAATCCTAAGTTACTGAGCTTCCTGGTTATCGTTTGGGGTAAGGCTCCCTTGTAAGTTCTTAACCCACAAAGTCCCCTCGGGGGATCCGGAATGGTAGGCAAGAGAGCCCCAGGCCCTGAATGTTTGGGCTTTAGGATTTACAACTCAGGGTCAAGATTCAAGTTTGGTTAAAACAGTCTAGTGGTGGTTGAGTAGGGCCGTAGGCCGAAGTGGATCCCGACTGAGCTTGTGATGTGGCGGTTTGGGGTCGATGGTTTGAGCCCCTTAAGCCCCCTAAGCCCGAATCCCTAAGCCCTGGATTTTGGTGCGCGTGTCATTCACGCGTCTCCCCTGTTTGGGAAGCAGGTCTGCACGAATTGCACCCCATTGTGTGGAGTGTGTTGCATCTTCCATCGCGTCCCGAAAATGAACAACTTACTGTAAGTTGGGGCGTTGGGGGCGTTTTCTGTCTGTTTGCTTTGTTTCTGTACCGTGCCAGTATTCAGACCAAGATCCGCACAGAACCCCTAAACCCTAAGCCCTAAGCCCTAAGCCCTAAACCCTAAAGCCTAAACCAGAACACCATCGACCAAAATCTGGCGTCGTGTGCTCCTCGTCTTTGGGATAGAGAGCGGCCTAGGATCCCGAAAAACTAGTACAAGAACTTTGGGGGAACCTGCAGTCGTTTTTGCGGGCTTAAGGCTTAGGGCTTAGGGTTTAGGGTTCAGGGTTCAGGCTTTAGACTTCAAGTAGGCTGTTTAAGCAACTTAATGAGCAAAGTTCATGGAGTCCCCAAACATTTTCTCCAGTTTCCTCCAGCAAGTCAAGGAGCTTCAAAGGATATCTTTGAACTGAAAATTCCCAAACTTAAAATCTTTCGGGAAGCCCGGAAGACCTTTCAGTCATTCCCTGAAATCTTGAAATTTCTCTCACTGCTATTGAACATGTAAGTTAAGTTGTGGCTACTTTCCTATGCAGGTGAATTAAAGAGTTTCTGGCTTTGTTTCAACATACGCAATATTCTCCTGAGAAATGTTGAGCTCAAGGCCTTGCACATAGGGTTTAGGGTTTAGGGTTTAGGGTTAGGGTTTAGGGTTTAGCTAGGGTTTAGGGTTTTAGGGTTTTAGGGTTTAGGGTTTAGGGTTTAGCAGAAGCCAAGCCGAGCGTCAAGGTCCTAAACCTTCGATTTTTCGAGCCCCAAACCCTCAACCCTTTAACTGGGTAAGAGGGGTTTAGGGTTTCGGGAAGGGGGGTTTAGGGTCTAGGGTTTAGGGTTTAGGGTCCAGGGTTTAGGGTGGGCAAGGGTCAGCAGGAAGCAGCACTGGCCTGAGACAAACCCCCAACCCTCGACCCCTAATTCCCAAACGTGTACCCGCAATGAGCGGAGTACTATAGGGGTTGGAATAATTACGAATCGTTTCCGCTTCTGGTCCCTTTGTAATTAAATATACCGAAATAACCCCCCAAAACCCTATCTTAATTATTCAGGCCACTAAATTAAGGAAAAGCCTAAAGCCTAAAGCCTAAAGCCTAAAGCCTAAAGCCTAAAGCCTAAAGCCTAAAGCCTAAAGCCTAAAGCCTAAAGCCTAAACCTTAAACCCTAAACCCAAAAAACACCTACACCCTAAACCTTAAACCCTAAACCCCAAAAAAAACCCTACACCCTAAACCCTAGACCCTAAATCCTAAACCCCCTAAACCCTAAACCCTATTCTCATTATTCACGCCCCTCTATTACCGGTGTGGGGGCTGGAGTGGAGTGTGGCGCGCCGCTTTTTAATGCCAGCTGCGGCTTGGCCAAGCTTGGGCCAAGCTCTTTACATCCGGCTTGGGGTTTAGGGTTTAGGGTTTAAGGTTTAGGGTTTAGGGTTTAGGGTTTAGGGTTTAGGATTCAGGGTTTAGGGTTTAGGGTTGGTACAGGTTTGGGGTTTAGGGCCCTAAGGGTCCATGTACACATTGTACACTTGGGCCCAAGAGTCCCTATATAGGCGGTACTTTAAGGCCCAAGTATTCCCATTTAGGTACATGGGGTGAGGATTCATGGCTTCTATGTCCTATTTGAATCGGGTTTGCGGTTGGGGGGCTCGAGTCTCGAGTTTCTTTCTTCATTATGCCGGAGTCGCTGGCACGTTTCCATTTCAGCAGTGCGATGAGAGAGGACAGGGGGCAGATGGCGTCCTGTTCTCACAAGTCGCTCTGGCCTGAACATGCCATGGGCGTTCTTTCCTTCCGAAATTTTTTGTTCAGTCTGCCTTGCGGTGCGGACGGGACGGCCTATCCAAGAGTCGAAAGGAACTGATCCAACGCCGGTCTGTACCCTCCGCACTGCACCCCATTCATCGGCTGACAGCTGGCCTTTGGAGCTACTAAGGAGGGGCCTTTAAAAATCATAAGAGGGCTTTGGGGGATATGATGGGATATGGTAGTCTAACTATAAAGGGCCTGTGAGAAATTGCCATTAGTCATGCTTCCGACCCCTGTACTACTCGAACATGTTGGAGATTCTTGGGAACCCTACCCTAAACCCCAAACCCTCACCCTTCAGCCCGAAACCCTAAACCCTAAACCCTAAACCCTCAACCCTCAACCCTAATCCCTCAACCCTCAACCCAAAAACTCGAAACCCGAAGCCCGAAACCGTAGACTTTAAGTTCCCAGAGAAACTTCTGAAGCTTGCAGCACCAGGATGCCAGCACCGGGCCTAAGACTCGGCAGCATCTGGATTTTTTTAAGGCGCAAGAGGGCCCAGCAGGCCTAAAGGAGAAGAAACGTAAAGACCCTTCACCCTTCACCCTAAACCCTAAACCCTAAACCCTCAACCCTAAACCCTAAGCACCAAGAAGGAAATGCAGCGCGGAGCTGCGCGGAACATCGGGATTTGGAGTTGACGGTGGGTTTAGGCAAGACTGCAAGGAAGCAGACACCGGAAATATTCTGCGACTTTGCATGAGGCGATGGCAATCGCATTCCTGCTTTCAATGTTCTGAGCGTGTGCTGCTTTGCAGGCAGCTGCTCAAACGCGAGCCAACAGTTTCTGGTATAGGGGAAACTGAGAGCTTCCTAGTTCAGGGGAGAGTAGGATGCGGCATAGGACCCTAGTGGCAGGACCCTTACCTTGCTGTGCTTTCTGGTCCTTCAGTAGGAATCCGGGAGGTAGGTGTCCTACTAACACCGCCCAGACCAGTAGTGTGATTGAGGTTTTTGGCCGTGTCACACACACCATGTGATGCAGGCATGGCCATGAGAGGCATTTGGGGCTTTGTTCTACATTGGGGCCCCTTTTGGGGTGTCAACTTCTGATCACCCGCGGCCCCGAAACCTTTGTACTGAAGGAGCCTGAAGAAGCAGAATAGGGTTTTGGGGGTTATTATCGCAGAGTCATCATATATAGGTCCGACCCCTGTAGTACCTGTGACAAGCAACTCAAACTCTAAACCCCGAAGCTTTTCGACCTTAAAACCCCTGCAGCCTTTTCCGTTTAACCTATATCCCCCTTGAGAATTGTTTTTTTCATTTTTGTTGATCTAAAACCCAAGAGGATATTAAACATATTACTTTTATTGAGCTTCCAAGGGGAGGATAGAACCAACTTGCGTTTGACGTCTGCATCTGCGGCGCACAGTCCGTCTAGGGCTCGAGGCGCAGGACTTTCCCACCGTGCCCGAAAACGCGGTGTAGGGTTCCGCGATAGGGTTTGGGTCTCGGGCTTGGGGATCAGAGGTGGGGTTGCGATGCTTAGGGGCTTCCCTAAACCCGAATCCCTAAACCCAAACCCTAAACTTTAAGGTTTTGAGGGGGGGACCAGTGTCTTGTAGCTGCTTGAGTGTTGGAAGCTTCAATCTCCGTTAAGACAGGTTGCAGGATGAGGGTTTAGGGTCTAGGTTTGGGGTTTAGGGTTTAGGGTCTAGGGTTTAGGGTTTAGGGTCTAGGGTTTAGGCTATAGGGCCCCAGAGTTCATGCTGAGCTTGCCGCTGGAGTACCTGAGGAGAGGCCGAAGCCCTGGAATTTTTTCAGGGGTGTTCTGTTACCTCAACTGGGGGCTTTACGAAGAAAGACCGTTAACGTAGACCCCAAAGTAACAGGACTCCTTTTTCAAAGGTACCCGTAATATCGTAAAACTTCAAACGGCCTGCAGACCACAAGAAAACCTGCCTGCTGCCCTGAAGCCCTCCGAAAGTTGGATTCGGGGGAGGGCTTCCAGGCTCTGTGCCCTGTGCCCGAAAGCACGACGGATTGAGGGTTTGGGTCTTTTTTAGGGTTTAGGGTTTAGGGTTTACGGTTTAGGGTGAGGGTTTAGGGTTCAGGGATGCCGCGCAACTTCAACCCCACTGCTCGCTCAAAGCAAACTGTGAAACTCCCAAATCAACCCTACTTGTGCCTGAAGAGTTTTAAAGTACTGTAGTCTTCTACGAGTATTTCCCAAAATAGGGGTACGCCTTTTAGACTCCACATAGACTAGAATCCATTTAAAGGGACCCCCCACAAAGGGTACCCCCTGTTTTCGGAAAGCCCCTCCTTAGGCTTGGATCCCTAGAAGCACCCGCGCTTCAAGTAGACCCAAACCCTAAAACCCTAAAACCCTAAAACCCTCAACCCTCAACCCTCAACCCTCAACCCTAAACCCTAAACCCTAAACCCTGCACCTTACAGCCACTTCGTTCAGGTCCTTTGCAGCTCTCTCCTCGGCCTTGGGACCCTCGGCCGGGGTCACAGGCTCCCATTCTTCTCCCACAGGTGCTCTAGAGCAAGGCCCCCTACCCCCCCCCCCCCTCTCTTTCGGGGTTTCTTACCAGTTCAGGGTTTAGGGTTTAGGGTTAGCAAAGCCCCAAACCCTGAAGGTTCATGGGTAGTTATAAGTAGGGTTACAAGTAAGGTAACTGTAGTTATCACCTTATTTAGGGTACTTAGAACCCTACACATAACTACCCATGAACTTCACAAGCCTCTTTGAAACCTTCTTACCCAAAACCCCAAGCCCGAAGCCGTCTTGGGGCTTCTTTCCTTTGTTGTGCTTTACTGTAACTTTACATCTGTAGCCTTTTTGGGCTTATTGGGTTTCTTAATAAGGCAGCTAGAAATTTAATTTATAGCTACCCTCCTAAGTGCAGCCAAGTTTCATCTAACGGAACAGGGCTCTTCTTGAATACGCTGCAAGATGGGAACTCGCAAGAGCTCTTGGGTTGGCACCTCAGTGCCTGACGTAAAGGGAGGTTTAGGGTTTAGGGTTTAGGGTTTAGGGTTTAGGGTTTAGGGTTTAGGGTTTAGGAATCCGGGTTTAGAGGCCTAGGCTCAAGGCTAGGCCTTGGCAATTGCTTCTAGCCTGCAAATTACAAGGCGCCAAGGCCCTTGAAACCCCTAAACCCTAAATCCTACGCTCTAAGCCCTAAAGTGTGAACTGGGATGCGAGGCGAACCTAAACCCTGAAGGGCCCTAAAACCGCCCAAACCCACACCGTAGCAGCACAACCCTATGGTAAGAGGGTGTCGGGGATTGCTTTTGTGGTGACCCTCTCCTTTCGGTCGAGGCCTGCCATATCGCCCCCAAACTCCCCCCAACCCTCAAACTATGCAGGGCTTAGTTCGGGTTTAGGGTTTAGGGTTTAGGGTTTAGGGTTTAGGGTTTAGGGTTTAGGGTTTAGGGTTTAGGGTTTAGGGCCAGTTCCAAAAGAGTAACTGGCAATGCAAGTAAGGGTCTGGTATAGTGATAGGTACCCTACGTATCACCCCACTGTTAAGTACCCATGAAATATAACTGCACTTATGACCCACTTATAACCCCATTAGGGTACTTAAGGGGCTTATAAGTGTGTTATAACTACACTTACAATTGGGTGGAAAGTGCTCTGAACCTCCAAGTAGGGCTCAAAGGCCTGGTAGAGAACGATCAGCATTGCCCAGGTGGACTGCCTCCCCGCCCTCTTGTCTGCTGCCAGGCCCGTACCTTAATTGGGGGTTTGCGATACTAGGGGTACCCTGTTTAGGGTTTAGGGTTTAGGGGTACCTTGTTAGGTTCTTGATTATGAGGCAATCCTACCTATTTTTTTTGGGGGGGGGGGGGGGTCCATATTAGGGGGGTCCCTGATTTTCGTAAACCCCGCAAGTTAAGGTGAAGGGGTTCAGGGGTCTCGGGTCTAGCAAAACTACACCCTAAACCCTTTACCTCGTAAAGAACGAGACAGTCAACAGCAAGGTTCGGGTGCGCTGCTAGGCGATCTGCGAACCCTTGTCGCGGACGACCCGATTCTTAGAGTTTGGGGAGTAGGCTTTGGGGTTTTGGGTTCATGGGCTTCTCTCTAAACCCTAAACCCTAAGTTGTGCGTAGAGCTTTTTTTTCCGGGGTCTGGCGTTTCGGCCTGGGGAGAGTCGGTCTTTCGTGGGTTCGTCAAGGGGGTATGAGCGACAAGCGAGTGTACTACAGGAGCCCGAATCATGTCCAAGATAATCCCCCTTAAAAGAACCACCGTGTGCGTGGTCTCTCTCAAAACGCCCTGCTTAAAAGGGCGACGCGAACCAAAACACTTCTCTTCGGGCTTCAGAGATTCCTGGGGGGTGGTGTGGTGGGGTCTGTCGAGTTATTTCAGTATTTCTCTGGGCGTTTTCTTGCCTTTCTGATCTTTGTAGTCTGTCAACGGCCTTGACAAGGAGGGTCCATCCACTCCGACCCAACACCCAGGCCCCTAAACCCTAAACCCTAAACCCTAAACCCTAAACCCTAAACCCTAAACCCTAAACCCTAAACCCTAAACCCTAAACCCTAAACCCTAAATTAGCCTAAACCCTAAGCCCTAAACCCTAAACCCCGTATAAGCCCTAAGCGCCCCGCGGGCGCTATTTGCGCTGGGCTTTGCGCAGGACATGCGAATCCTCCCCTGTGCCACAGCAGCCCAAGGCGGAGGCGGGGGCGCTGACTCCCTGTTCCTTTTGTGGGTTTCGGGTTTCGGGAGCTTAGGGTCCTTGGTTGTTTAAGGGCCTGGTGGTGGTTAGGGTCAGGGTTTCGGGTTTTAGCTAGTAAGGGTTGCGGACGTTGAGCTTCCGAGCCCTAAACCCTACCTTCTAGACTCCATGAAAGATGTCACACTGTGGCCCGGTTTTGCGTTGCTTTGAAGCCTTGAATCCCACTCCTTGAGTTCGGAAATCCTGGGAGCACTGAGCACCCCAGTTTTAACACTAGCCCTAGATCCTACAGGAACCGATGCTTCCAACGGGAGTGCCAAGAGTCTGCGAAGGGAAGACACCGCGAAGTGCATCGGGCTAGGTTCAGGGCTTTAAAGCCCGCAACTCTCGATCCTCCATCAGCCCAAGTTCGGCTGTTCATCGGTGGGGCTGTTTTTGTGGTAGCTGGCCTTGCAAGCCTAAACCCTAAACCCTAAACCCTCAACCATGAACCCTCAACCCTTCCAGGCAGATCCGGCATCAGGGTATCGGGGTTTACTCAGCCCATGATGCTTTAGTTTGAGCCCCTAAACCCTAAACCCTAAACCCTAAACCCTAAACCCTAAACCCTAAACCCTAAACCCTAAACCCTAAACCCTAAACCCTAAACCCTAAACCCTAAACCCTAAACCCCCCAAAAAAAAACCCTGAACCGAGGTTTGGAAGCTTTGGGCTAGGGGGGGGCTGCTTGAAGGTTTGGGGCTAGTGCAGGGGTCAGAAGGGGTTTAGCTCTTATAGTGTGTAGAGGCTAGAGGAATTCAACAAGAAGGCTATGTGAAAAAATAGTATGGCTTCAGGGTTTAGGGTTTAAGATTCCCTGACTTACCTCACTTTTCGCCCTAAACCCTAAGCCCTAAACCCTAAACCCTAAACCCTAAACCCTAAACCCTCAAGTAGGTGGCGGCGCATGCGCTGATCCTGCTGGAGTTGTTGGACGAGCAAGGAGCCACGCACTGCACATCATAGGCCTAAACCCAAAAGGGTTTAAGGTTTAGGGTTTAGGGTTCAGGGGTTTTATGGGTTCTGGTTTCAGGGTTTCGAGGATCCCTGGTGTCCTTGTATTTCAGTGAATAGGCAGCCAAAACCCACAAAGCGCTAAGCCCAGGACCAAACAAGCTTCCCCCTTTTCATGCCGGTCCCCAAAACCTAAACCTAGGCCCAAACCTCGGCCCTTACTCTCCCGTTTTAGGGCTCAGGTTCAGTCATAAGCCCCACAAAGGGGGCACTGTTTTTATTCCTAGGCTACTCTTGGGTTTCGTAAACCCCACATCCCCCAGGCCTACAAATTTGAATGGGAACCCCGAAACAGGGGGAACCCCAAGATTGTACTTGGAGGTTCATGGGTAGTTAGCAACGAATTCTGACTGTACTTAGAACCCACTTACAAGCCCCTCAAGTGCCCTAATGTGATTCTAAGTAGGTATAAGTACAGTTCTAGTTGATTAAGAAGTACCATGAACCCCCAAGAAAATACTAGAAAAACACGAGGAATCTACCTGCCCAGGGTGCTTTCTTTCCCTTTCTATTCCTACCATACTCTTTGGGGTTCCCTGTTTGGATCCTTTTGAACATGAGATTTTGGAAGGGCCTTCGAAGGGGTCACTTTTTGGGGTGCACCCCAGGTTCTGCTTTGCGTGTGAGCCTAGGGCTTGGCTGAGGCTCAGGGCTCAGGGCTTAGGGCTTAGGGTTTGGGGTTGAGGGTTCAGGGTTCGGGGCTTAGGGTTAAGGGTTGGGCTGTTCCCCTCCATACTGACAGCCCTTAGTAGGATGACGCGCATCTCCCGAAACCTGAGCCCTGAGCCCTGAGCCCTGAGCCGTAAACCCTGAGCCCTAAACCCTAAACCGTGGGCTCTTACCCCCTAAACCCTGAGACCCTCAGACCCCAAACCCCACCCCAAAACCCCATATTGGGTTCAAAGTCCCTCAAGAGAGCGCGAAAGCTTAGAAGGTTTCAGGGGTTTTAGGTTTTCAGGGTTCAGGGTTCAGGGTTTAGGGTTTAGGGTTTAGGGTTTCGGGTTTAGGTTTTCAGGGTTCAGGCATTAGGGTTTTAAGGGTTTAGGGCACGCAGGTCCTGGACACACCAGAACAGAAAAAACAAACGTTGCCTGTTGAAGGGGGGCAATGCGCGAGAAAGCTTCTCGCCCGTTTTACCCGGGTTCGTCTTGTTTGCAACTTTGCCTTGTTTTGGCAAATTGAGTTGTGTTACAGGCGGTTTCGGTTTTCAGTCGTAACCCTAAACCCTAAACCCTAAGCCCTAAGCCCAGAGCCCTAAGCCCTAAGCCCTAAGCCCTAAGCCCTAAGCCCTAAGCCCCCAAATTCGAACACCCACCCTCAAAACTCCTCCCAAGCCCTTAAAGCTCCTCCCCCAAGCCCTCAAAGTCCCCAAGCCCCCTAAACGCCCCGTAAACCCGAAAACTCCCAAAGCTCCCTGCCGCCTGCGGATGAGGCAGTCTGGATTCCCACTTCGAGGCTCCCTCGGGCGGACCTGGGGGGTTCGGGGTTTAGGGTTTAGGGGTGGGTTTAGGGTGTTTCTCGTGCTTCAGATGTTTAGGGTGTTTAGGGTTTTTTGGGGTTTAGGGGGTTTCAGCGTGTTCAGCGGACACTGCTCAGGAATACTTTTCACATGGTTTAACGGGCCCACCGTTCGTTCTTCGGATGGCTGCCTGTATTTGCGATTCGCACTTTAGATGATCATCGTTAGGATTTGTTGAACAGATATTCTTAAGGTTATTTTGGTTGTTTGTCATTCTGACTATTTGTGATTTTCGTGGTTGATGTCATGGTTGTCATTTTTGCTTCTATTGGATAATGCCTTTCATGCCCATTTTCGTTAGCACTAGTCTGTTCGTCGTCATCGTCATCGTCATCGTCATCGTCATCGTCATCGTCATCGTCATCGTCATCGTCATCGTCATCGTCATCATCATCATCATCATCATCATCATCATCATCATCATCATCATCATCATCATCATCATCATCATCATCATCATCATTGGTATGATGATGAACAATGTTGGGATGAAGGTTCGGCGGGGAGTTTGCACGCCACGCATGAACCTTCAAGTACCCCCTCTAAGTCATAAACCGCAACCTTGCTTGGGGTTCAGTTCTTGGGGGGGGGGTCTGCGGATGGCTTTCGGGCCGGCTCATCTAGCATTCAGGGTTTAGGGTTTAGGGTTTGGGATTTGGGAACTAAACCCTAGACCTTCAACGAACATTCGAGCTGCGACCTTGTTCCCCTCAAAGCCCTCAAACCTCCCAGAGCCTTAAACCCCCCAAAGCCCCTAAAGCCCCCGAAGCCTCCCCTAAACCGTTTTGACACCCTGAACTCCCGGGGCTTACACGCTCCCCGAGGCTGCCTTTGTCCGGCGGTGGCTGCATCCTGTCTGCTTGCGCTTGGCTCGGCTTCGACAGAAAGCCCCAACAGGCCGGTTGCGCGGGTTGACGATAAGGACATGAGTCTATGGCGACACGGCCAGTCTTGGCGGGGGCGAGGGGGTGGGGGAGAGTTTAGGGGGGTCGTCCCTCGCGCGGGAGGCGTTGGGGACCTGTTCTGTGCTCCCCGGACTCCTAAGGCCTGCAGCCACAGCGGATTATTCGAGGCCCTGTAAAACAAATCCTCCGAATCGTGGGGGCCAAACTGAAGCCCCAAATCCCGAGAATGTAAACGCCTAAGCTCATCATTGCTTGAAGGTGCATTGGTGCTTCAAAACCTTCAAAGTAAGCGTCAGGCCCTCGCCAAGGCCTCTGGCGCCTCAATGAGCCCCTGCTGGAGAGGCCTTGGGGGGAGTTTGAGGGGATTTTCGGAGTGCCGAGGTTTTCTTTGGTTTAGGGTTTCGGGTTTAGGATTTAGGGTTTCTACAGGGTTTTGAGGGTTATTTCTCCAGAGTTGTTTTGAGGTTGTCGGGGGTAGGGCCACCTACATCCCACCTCGTAAAAAGCAGGCTTGAAGGTATATTTGGGCCGGCTCGGAGGGGTGAAAGTGGCGGGGGTGGGGCTTGAGGTGTTCGGTGGTGTCGGAGTGAGATCAAGGCTTCATGGGGATGAGATTGAGGTGCAGGGTTCTTGATGGGGGTGTTTGGTTTCTAGAGTTTAGGGTTTGGATGCCATTATCAAGGGCTTTTCCGAGAGTTCAGGATTCCAGGCCCTCGGTAGTTGGGTTACTTGGCATGCAGTGGCTGCGCCAGTCCAAGGCCTTCATGTTACCAAAGTTCGCAGCGTGCACCAGTAGGCTTGGGTGTTAGTCAGGGCAAGGGAAGCCCTAAATTGAGGCATCCACGTTGTTTTACAATATGGGCCGCTATGAATCTGTAAACTTTAGAGGGTATCTTCCCCAGTGAAGGGACATTGCCAAACCCTCACCAGGCAGACGAGCCTGGGCCCTGGCCCTACCAGTGTGGCGCTCCAGCAATTTGCTGCCGGGGCCCGAGAGAGGGTGGCAGGGGCTTTCTGTGCCCCGAGTTTTGCACGGTTCGAGTGTGCCCTAACCATAAACCCCTAAACCCCTAAACCCCTAAACCCCTAAACCCCTAAACCCCTAAACCCCTAAACCCCTAAACCCCTAAACCCCTAAACCCCTAAACACCTAAACCCCTAAACCCCTAAACCCCTAAACCCCTAAACCCCTAAACCCCTAAACCCCTAAACCCCTAAACCCCTAAACCCCTAAACCCCTAAACCCCTAAACCCCTAAACCCCTAAACCCCTAAACCCCTAAACCCCTAAGCCCCTAAGCCCCTCAACGGTCCAAACCCTGAACCCTAACTGAGATGAGGTTCGCACGTGGGCAGCGCCCTCCGAGACTAAACTCCGAATCACCCCGTTCGCCTATTGTAAAGAGAGCATGCAACCAAGGGGCACCAAAGCGTGCACCCTCATCTTGTTACGATCTGGCTGGGCTGCCGAGTTCGTGTGCTGCTACATTCGTAGACCCGACGCAAAGTTCAAAACTCACTGGGTGAGCGTCCCTATTGTTTCACTGCACCTAGTGGGACAAAAGCCTTCTAGAATTCAAGGACAGGCACAAGTCCCATCGAGCCCCAAACAATGCCTAAGCCCGAGACACCCCCAGAACCCCAGCGCTAAACCCCTAATACCCCTAAACCCCTAAAGCCCAAACCCCACGACCCCTAACGACCCCTAAACCGCTGTCTAACGCCCAGGCCTTCATGTCTGACGCTTGGCCGAGTGCCGCTGAGCTTGAGGATGGGGTTGAGAGGTTTTCCGCTCCTTCGCTCAAGAGAGGGTTTACTATTATTATTATTATTCTTCTTCTTCTTCTTCTTCTTCTTCTTCTTCTTCTTCTTATTTTTATTATTATGATGAATAAATCGAAGAGGGTTTTGGGGGTTCTTATAGTACAATTCTCAAGGAACCGTAAGGGAAAACCCTTCGTAAATATTCCGACCCCTACATGAGAGGGCCTTTCCCGCTTTATGTGCCTTGGGGCCATGCCAGGGCTGCACGCTTTTCTGTCTCAGGACCCTACCACGGACCACGCGTTTTCCTTGTCGATCTGCGGGAGTCGGTCTAGGGTTCAGGGTTCAGGGTTCAGGGTTTAGGGTTTAGGGTGTAGGGTGTAGGGTTTAGGGTTTAGGGTTTGCCGCCCATGCAGGCGCCATGGAGAGACATGAGTACGCACACGCGCATGCACGCACACGCACATGCACACGCGCACGCACACGCACACGCAAAAGCACACGCATGGCTTCGAAGATGACCATCTTTTGCGATTCCCGGCATGCTTTCGCGGAAATGTGTGTCATTGTTGCAGCGAATCTCATCTCGGAGATCTCCTTTGAAGGGTTTAGAGTTCAAGCGGGTTTAAAAGGGATCAAAAGGGATTCAAAGGGTTCAACAAGGTTTAACAGGGTTAAAAAGGGTTTGGGGTTAAACATGGTCTCTAAGTCAGGGTTGCGTTGTAGGGTTTCGGTGGCCCGCAGTATCCCACAGCCGGATCAAGGCTTTGAAGCCCCATGAAAGGGCCCTAGGCCTTACAACCCCGATCTCCCAGCCCCTAAACCCCCCCTAAACCCTAAACCCTAAACCCTACACCCTAAACCCTAAACCCTAAACCCTAAACCCTAAACCCTAAACCCTAAACCCTAAACCGCTTAGACCCACAGAAAAAGAAAGCCATCTCCAGCTGCAAAGCGTAGACCCGAAAGGCCGAATATGCCCCCCGCAAAACGCAAACCCTAAACCCCGAATTACCCCTAAGGCCCTACAAACCCCTAAGCCCTAAACCCTAAACCCCGAGAAACCCCTAAACACCCCGAAAGCCCTAAAAAGCCCTAAACCCCTTACAAACCCTTTAAGGGGCCCTGAACAGCCCCTAAAGACCCCGCCCCCCCCCCCCCCCCCCCAAAAAAAAAGCCTATAAAGACCCTAGAACCCCCCTAAAAACGACCCAACAACCCATTCCCAAAAGACCCCCACAGACCCCCCAAAAGCCCCCCCGCACTGCCCTTCACCATCAAGGCTCGGCTCTCGGCACGCCGGGTATCCGGGCCTGGGCCGGTGTCCGTGGAGCCCAGGGAAGGGGGGGGTCTTGTTTGTTGGGGGTTTTCAGGTTTATAGGGTTAAGGGTGTAGGGTTTAGGTTTTGGGGTTTATGCAAACAGTTACTCGGACGGTCTCGAAGCATCCAAGTGAGGTTTTGGGGTTTAGGGTTTTGGGTTTAGGTTTTGGGGTTTAGGGTTTAAGGGTGGGGTGGGGGGCTCTTGCTTGTTGGGGTTTTAAGGTTTATAGGGTTTAGTGTTTAGGGTTTCGGTTTCAGGGTTTAGGGCTTAGGGAGCCCGGCGACTCAAAGGTTTAAGGTTTTACTCGTAGGGTTTTAAGATTTAGGGTTTAGGTTTAAGGGTTTTAAGTTTAGGGTCAAGAGCTTTCTTTGGGGTTTTGTGGTTTTCGGGCTTTTATGGTGGGGTTTTAAGGTTGAGGGTTAAGGGTTTAAGGGTTTGCGGTTTAGGCTTTTGCTTTGGGTTGTGGGTTTTGGGTTTTGGGTTTTGCGTTTTGGGTTTTGGGTTTCGGGTTTGGGGGGCTTTGCAGATTTCGGGTGTTAAGATGAGGATTCAGGAGGGGGGGGGTGGCGACTCGGGAGCTTAAGCTTTCGGGCGTGCGTGCAGGTTTAGGGTTCAGGGTTTGGGGTTCAGGGTTTAGGGTTTAGGGTTGTTGAGCGTAAGATCTGGGTTCAAAGTTCATTTTTATGGGCTTTGGGTTCGGGGGTTCAGGGTTTAGGGTTTGGGGTTTAGGGTTTAGGGTTTGGGGTTTAGGGTTCCGCAGTGGGGGTTAGTCGCCCTGGGCTTTGGCCCCAGCAAGCAGAAAGGCTTCAAAGGTTCGCATACGGCTCCCAGGGCTAAAAGGCTCCTTGACACAAAGGCGCTCGACACCCTGAACTCCCGACCCCCAGCCCGGAACCTCGAAAAACCCTAAAGCCTAAGCCCTAAGCCCTAAGCCCTAAGCCCTAAGCCCTAAACCCTAAACCTAAACCCTAAACCCTAAACCCTAAACCCTGAACCCTAAACCCCAAGCCCACCCTAAACCCTAAACCCTAAACCCTAAACCCTAAACCCTAAACCCTAAACCCTAAACCCTAAACCCTAAACCCTAAACCCTAAACCCTAAACCCTAAACCCTAAACCCTAAACCCTAAACCTCCAAAGCTCAATGCAGGAGCCGGTCTCCCTGAGCCTTGCAGCCTGGGCCGCGGCCGCACTGCGCAGACTCGGAGCCCAGGTTCCTGCTGTGGCGATGGGGGGTTTAGGGGGTGTTTAGGGTTTAGGGTTTAGGGTTTAGGGTTTAGGGTTTAGGGTTTACGGCGGACGGTGTTGAGGGATGAAGGTGTAGAGCGGCTTTGGGGTTTTGAGTCCGGGGTCAGTGTGTGGAAATGGAACCCTAAGCCTGAAACCCTAAACCCTAAACCCTAAACCCTAAACCCTAAACCCTAAACCCTAAACCCAAAACCCTAAACCCTAAACCCTAAACCCTAACCCTAAACCCTAAGCCCTAAACCCTAAACCCTAAACCCGTTTAGGGTTGGGAGTTTAGGGTTTGGGGCATCTCCCTGCCCCCAGACCAGGGAGCTTTCGCTTCTTTCGGGGCGGCAAAGAGTGCCACACCCTTCTGATCCTTTGATGAATGCACCAAAAAGTTAGAAAAACCTTTCCAAATCGAATGGTAGTTTGTAATACATATGTACGTATATACATAGAAACGTTGATGCATATGTGCATAGATACATAGATGCATAGTTACATATATACATACACATATATAGATTCATAGATACATAGACACATAGACACATAGATGCCATAGATACATAGATACATAGATACATAGATACATAGATACATAGATACATAGATACATAGATACATAGACACATAGATACATAGATACATATGTACATAGATACATATATACACATATACATATATACATATATACTTATATACATATATACATATATACAGATATGCGTATATGCGTATATGCATATATACATATATACATATATACATATATACATATATACATATATACTTATATACATATATACAGATATGCATGTATACATATATGCATATATACATATATACATATATACATACATGCATATATAATCATATATTCATATTTACATATATATACATCTCTCTCTCTATATATATATACATATGTATGTATGTATGTATGTCTGTCTGTATGTATGTACGTATATATATATATATATATACATAAAGATTTCTTCATCTATGTATTTATTTATCTATTTTTTATGTTTGTGTGTGCATGTATATTTTATGTATGTATGTATGTATTTATATTTTTTCTACATAAATTTTTCCATGCGCACACACATAAATAAATAGATAAATAAACCGATAGATAGATAAATAGATAGAACATAGAAATATAAGTGAATAAAAAGATAAATAAATACATAAAGATAAAGATAGAGAGAAAGATACAGATGAATATAAATCCAAAACATATATATCATAAAGATAAAGATAGAGAGAAAGATACAGATGAATATAAATCCAAAACATATATATATATATACACCTTTACACGCATACACACATACACATACACAAATTTATACATACATGTACATACACATGCATGTTGACCGAGATGCATTTACGCATCCGTGCATATATACTATATACGCGTATACGTATGTCCGCATATATGTATATATGTATATACGTATATACGTACTCACTTTTCACATAAACATATAAACCGATCTAGGGACCAAGGTGCAGTCTTTGAATCAGGGTATTGGTGGGTTTTTGGTTGGAAAAAAAACTTCGTTGGGATCGCGCCCCCCAGGGACCACGCAGCGTAACGGGATGCCCCTGTGCATGTTGATGGGCTTTTGCGCCAGGATTGTGTTTGTTCTGGGATGCAGGCGTTCTCAGCCCAAGAAAGTCTCAACGAGCAAGTTTTGGGCCATGAGTTCGTGCCTGAGGCCTTGTCCACAAGAGGCAAACCCAGCTACTACGGAGAGCTGGTCGATGGAGGCCTTGGCTTTGGCGCCGTAGGGCTGGGTAGTTCTAGAATGAAGAGGGGTTTTGACAGAACTACCGCTGAAACGAATGAGGATTACTAAAATTCCTTCGTGGCCTTTTGGAGATCAGGTTGTTTTCAAAATCCCAGAAGCCCTAAACTCGCATCAGGAGGCGTTTATGGGGCGTAGCAGTGCACGGGGCAGTCAGTGCAGGATCGTCAGGCCTCAACGTTTGTGGCCTGGGCAACTTGAGATGTCGTTTGTAAGGGTCCACTTCTCCACACCCTTAACAAAGTTGAAGGGTTCGGGCCCCAACAACAAACAAATCCCGAAACCCAAGACATTGTCGATCTTTGGGATGTTCTTGTGGGCTTGAAGCTTGCCGGCTCAAACTGGGGTTTAGGGTTTAGGGTGTCAGTTTCAGGCCGGTTTAGGGTGTGCACGGGCTCTCAGGGGGGTGGGGTGGGGACAGTTTTTCCTTGTCCCTCCTAAAGCTTAAACCGCACCCCCCCCGCCCCCTCCACCTGCGGGACATCTGCAGGAGCAACGCCACAGCAGCTGGTGCCAGTCTTCGCCATGCACTAAGGAGGGGCAATTTTGACCCTGAACCTTCAACCCTACAACACCCTAAACCCTAAACCCTAAACCCGAAATTCTAAACCGGAACCCTCAACCCTGAACCCTAAACCGGGGCCCGGATGGGAAACGCGCCGAAGACCTTATGCACTTCGACTACGTCAACGAGGTCCCGCTATTCGCCTCTTAAACGACTGCTTTAAGAAAATGCAGGGTTCCCTCAGGGAAACAGACCAACATTCCGACCCCTTTGCTTCTCGTTCCATTTTCTACTCTTGTGACGGGCGTGGTGCCAGAAGTATTGGGTTTTAGTAAAACTAAATAAATACAAGAAGAAATACAAAAAAAACACAAACGGGGAATGCAAGAAAAATACGAGCGCAGAAAAGCCAGCCGAACAAAGTGCAAGAAAAACACAAGAAAATTACAAAAAAAACACAAGCAACTTACAAGACAATACAAGAAAAATACCAAAAAAAAACACAAGAAAAATACAAGAAATATACAAGAAAAATACAAAAAAAAAAAACACAAGAAAATTACAAGAAAAATGCAAGAAAAGTACAAGAAAAACACAAGAGCAAATACAAGAAAAATACAAGAGGCGCGGAGGCGCGGGGGGGGGGGGGGGGGGGGGCTTGTGTTTTTGTCGTATTTTTTTCGTGTTTTTCGCGTATTTTTTCCGTATTTTTTCCGTGTTTTTTTCCGTCGATTTTTTCCGTATTTTTTTCGTGTTTTTTTCGTATTTTTTTCGGGTTTTTTTCGTGTTTTTCGCGGGGGGGGGGGGGCGGGGGGGGGGGGGGGGGGGGGGGCGGGGTGGGGGGGGGGGGGGGGGGGGGGGGGCGGGGGGGGGGGGGGGGGGTGGGTGGCTTAAATAGGGTCTATTTGGAAGCTGTGACTCGGGTTTTCTTATAGCCATACACGTTTCCACGAGGGTACGCTGCTGTCACGTCAGTCGTACTATGGTGGCCTCAGGAACAAGAACCAGGTAGTTCCTCTTTTCTCTTTTCTTTTTCTCCTCAACCCTAAAGTCGAAGGCTCTCGTGAACAGGAGAAGAGAAGGGAGAGAAGGAGGGAGAGATAAGAGGAACACAATTTTCATGGGAAGAGCCAAGAAAAGAATAGAAGAGAGATGAATAAAGGAGAGGGAGAGACAAAACAAGGCGCAAAGAAGATGGTACTCTGCTTTATCTATCCTGTCTCCCTTATCTCTCCGTTCCTTCTGTCTTTTCGAAATGAGAACAACAAAAAGAAAGAAGGGAAGTGAGAGAGGAGAGACAACAAGGAGGCCATTTTAATTTCCTGTGAGTTATCAAAAGGAATGCAATATTATGGGAAGAGCAATGGAAAAAAGAGTGGAAGAGAAATGAAGACAGGAGGGGGAGGTGCAAAAATAAGGCAAAGAGAAGATGGTGCCGTTTTCATCTCACCTCTCGTTCTTATCTTTCTCTTCTCTGGTTCTTTTCCCTGTGAAATAAAAAACCAAAGGAAGGACAATGAACATATAAAGGAACCCGTTTTCGTTTTCCGTTTGGGCACAAGGAAAAGAACAGAGGCGATAGGGCGAGAGGAGGGGTTTGCTGAAGCATGGGGAGGGTGTACGGGCAAGGAGCCAACTCCGCCCACTTCCCCCATCCATTGAAAGAAGAGAAGAAAGGAACAGGGCCTCCATTCCCCTCTTATTCTTCCTTTCTTGCGTTTTTGTCGTTTAGAGGGGAACAGGAGAAGAGGAGGGAGAGAGAAGAAGAGAGGAGAGATAAAAAGGGTTGCATTTCAATGGGAAGAGCAAAGAAAAGACTAGAAGAGAGATGAAGGGAGAAGAGGGAGAGACACAACAAGGCGCACAGAAAATGGGCAGATAAGAAGAGAGGAAAGGGAATGACTAAGTAAAATGAGGAGTTCTTCAATTTCCCTCCCTATCTCTTATGTTACTTTTCCTTCTTGTGGGGTGTCCCTTTCTCTCTTGAAGATGCAGAAAACGATTGAAAAGGACACCCGTTCCATCGCCCATATGTAGGGAAAGAGAGAGAATCATGAGCATCAGCTGGGCATGCTGCCAATCCAACATGGGCGTCCCTTTTAATCGCATTCTGTGTCCTTTTTTCTCGCTTGAAAATGCAGAAAACGATCCAAAAGCACATCTGTTGCAGGAAGAGAGAAGGAGAGAGGAGAGATACCAAGGATTGCATATTTAATGGGAAGAGCAAGGAAAAGAATAGAAGACAGATGAATAGAGAAGAGGGAGAGACAAAACAAGGCGCAGAGAAGATGGCACTCTTCTTTATCTATTCTCTCTCCCTTGTTTCTCCCTTCCCTCTTTCTTTTCGAAATGAGAAAAACAAAAAGGAAGAACTATGAGAAGGAGAAGGGTAAGGAAAGGAACAGAAGAGATAGGCCGAGAGGAGGAATATGATGGAGCATTGTGGAAAGGTCCACGCGCAGGGAGTCACCCTGTGCTTACCTTTCCACTGCTTTATCATATGAGTTCCTTTCTTGTGTGTTATCAGTTCAAAGGAAGCAGAAGAAGAGAAGGGAAAAGGAAGTGAGAGAGGAAAGATAACAAGGATGCTATGTTTCTCGAAGCGTGCTGCAAGGAATAGAAGAGACAGGAAGCAAGGAGACGGAATCACAATATAAGGCGCAAAGCTGTACATATCATCTCTCCCTTGTCTCTCCCTATTCCCTTTCGAACTAGAAAAAACCATTCTTGCTTTTCACAGATAGGTTCCCTCGCTCCTCTTCAGGAAATCCCCTTTCCCTTATGTTGCTTCTTTGAAGCGAATAAGAAAAATAGCAGATAAGAAGAGAGGAAAGGGTCAATTTCCCTCCCTATCTCTTGTGTTACTTTTCCTTCTTGTGGGGTGTCCGTTTTTCTCTTGAAGATGCAGAAAACGATTGAAAAGGACACCCGTTCCATCGCCCATATGTAGGGATCGAGAGAGAGAGAGAGAGAGAGAGAGAGAGAGAGAGAGAGAGAGAGAGAGAGAGAGAGAGAGAGAGAGAGAGAGAGAGAGAGAGGGAGAGAGAGAGAGAGAGAGAGAGAATCAGAATCATGAGCATCAGCTGGGTTTGCTGCCAATCCAACATGGGCGTCCCTTTTAATCGCCTTCTGTGTCTTCAAACGCGCAAAGGGGGCACCCTGAGTGTTTTCTTTTGGGTGTCCTTTTTAAGATGCAGAAAACGATCCAAAAGGACATCTGTTGCAGGAAGAGAGAAGGAGAGAGAAGAGATACCAAGGATTGCATATTTAATGGGAAGAGCAAAGAAAAGAATAGAAGACAGATTAATAGAGAAGAGGGAGAGACAAAACAAGGCGCAGAGAAGATGGCACTCTTCGTTATCTATTCTCTCTCCCTTGTTTCTCCCTTCCCTCTTTCTTTTCGAAATGAGAAAAACAAAAAGGAAGAACTATGAGAAGGAGAAGGGTAAGGAAAGGAACAGAAGAGATAGGCCGAGAGGAGGAATATGATGGAGCATTATGGAAAGGTCCACGCGCAGGGAGTCACCCTGTGCTTACCTTTCCACTGCCTTATCATATGAGTTCCTTTCTTGTGTTTTATCAGTTCAAAGGAAGCAGAAGAAGAGAAGGGAAAGGCAAAAATTGAGCCCAACATTTTAGGGACCAGGGCTTGCGATCTGACTCTTTGGAGCAAAAATCGATTCCAAAATCTTGGGGACCAGGGCTTGCGATGTTACTCTTTGGAGCAAGAAATAAGCCCAAAATCTTAGGGAGCAGGGCTTGCGATTTCACCTTTTGGGGCAAAAACTGGGCCCCAAATCTTAGGGACCAGGGCTTGCGATGTGTCTCTTTGGAGCAAAAGTTAAACCCAAAATCTTAGGGACCAGGGCTTGCGCTTTGACTCTGTGGAGCACAGATCGACCCCGAAATCTTAGGGACCAGGGCTTGCCATTGGCCTCTTTGGAGCAAAAATTGACCCCAAAATCTTAGGGATTCGACTCTTTGGCGCAAAAAATGAGCCCAGAATCTTAGGGACCAGGGCTTGCGATGTTACTCTTTGGAGCAAAAAGTGAACCCAAAATCTTAGGGACCAGGGCTTGCGATTTGACCTTTTGGAGCAAAAACTGGGCCCAAAATCTTAGGGACCAGGGCTTGCGACGCTACTCTTTGGAGCAAAAAAAATGCGCCCAAAATCTTAGGGACCAGGGCTTGCGATGTCACTCTTTGGAGCAAAAACTGGGCCCCAAATCTTAGGGACCAGGGCTTGCGATGTGACTCTTTGGAGCAAAAGTTAAACCCAAAATCTTAGGGACCAGGGCTTGCGATTTGACTCTTTGGAGGGGCAGGGTGGGCATGTAAATTCCTCTTCTCTCTTCCTCTTTCTTTTCCACAAGAAAGAAAACTGAGCTGGACTTGAGAAGGGGGAAGCTAAGAGACCCTCTCTGTCCTACGGTCTATGCTTCTCTCTATGCCTCGCCCTGTCTCACTCCGTCTTCCATTTCTACAAGACATGCCGCCCATAAAAGAAAAAAGAGAGAGCGAGAGAGAGGGAGACAGAACGAGCGAGCGAACCGGAAGAAGAAAGGAACAGGGAAGGAAGACATGCAAACTTCTCTTCTCTCTTCTCTTCTTGTCTTTTTCTTTAGAAAAAACTGATTGGGAGCATACCCTTTTCGAATATCTTACTTGGACGGTGCTTGCGATTTGTCTTTTGGGAGCACAGATTCTTTCAACATCTTAGGGGACAGCACTTGCGAATTGTGTGTTGGGTGCATAACTTCTTGGAGAATCTTAGGGGGACGGACAGTGCTCGCGATTTGTCTGTTGGGAACAAAAACTCTCTAAAAATCTTAGGTCTTCGGCCTGTTTTCTTTCAAGGTTTCTAAAAACTGGAAGTCTCCGGCGCGGGCGTCCTTTTAAGGTGAGTCTTGTTACAGAAAAAAGAAGAAAAGGACACCCTAATTTTGGATACATGTCACATCATGTCTTTCTTTTGTGTCCTCTTGCGCAAAGAAAAAAAACGAATGGAAGGCCGCAGTGGACAAGGGAGCGCCTTTCCTTCAAGGTTTCCAAAACATCGGAGTCGGTGGGTTTCGCTACAGAAACAGGAAGAAAAGGACGCCCGAAGAACTCTCAAAATCTTGGACACCCCTCTTGAAATATAGTTTAAACATTTCATATCTAAATAAACGGGGACAGAAAATGAAACGAACGAAAGGTGAGAGTGGACAAAGAAGCACCTTACTTTTCTTTGAAGGTTTTTAAAAACCCCTCCGGTGTGGGTGTCCTCTTCAGGTGGGTTGTGCTACAGAAAAAGAAGAAAAGGACATCCTAATTTTGGATACACGTAACGCGATTTCCTTCTGTCATTTCCCCTTGCGGTCTCTGGTGTGGGTGTCCTTCTAAGGTGGGTTTTTTGCTACAGAAACAGGAAGAAAAAGGACGCCCGAAACACTCTAAAAATCTTGGACGCCGCTCTTTGAATATGATTTCAATATGTCATACTTAATTAAATAAAGGGTGCAAAAAAGAAAATAAAGTTCAAGGTTTCCAAAGAACAGAGGTCTCCGGTGTGGGTGTCCCTTTCAGGTGGGTTTTGCTACAGAAGAAAGAAGAAAAGGACACCCTAATTTTGGATACATGTAACATGATGTCTTTCTTTTATTTCCTCTTGTGCAAAGAAATAAGACGAAAGGAAGGCCACAGTAGAAAAAGGGAGCGCCTTTCCTTCAAGGTTTCCAAAACATCGGCGTCTCCGGTGCGGGTGTCCTTTTAAGGTGGGTTTTAAACAGGAAGAAAAGGACACCCGAAACACTGTAAACAACTTGGACACCCATCTGTAAAGTGATCTACACATATCCATACTTAATAAAAGGGTGACAGAACATGAAACGAACAAAAGGTGAGAGTGGACAAACAAGCACCCTTTTCTTTCAAGGTTTCCAAACAATAGAAGTCTCCGGAGCGGGCGTCCTTTTAAGGTGGGTTCTGCTACAGAACAAGGAAGAAAAGAACGCCCGAAAGACCCAACAAATCTTGGACGCCCCTCTTTAACTATGATTTACATATTTCATATTGAAATTGACGAACGAAAGATGAGAGTGGACAAAGAAGCACCCTTTTCTTTCAAGGTTTCCATAAAATTTGTGTCTCCGGTGTGGGTGTCCTTGAAAGGTGGGTTTTGCTACAGAAAAGTAAGAAAAGGACACCCTGATTTTGGATACACGTAACATCATTTCCCTCTGCTATTTCCTCTTGCGCATAGAAATACAACGAAAGAACTGCCACAGTGGACAAAGGGAGCGCCTTTCCTGCAAGGTTTCCACAGCATCAGAGGCTCTGGTGTGGGTGTCCTTTTAAGGTGCGTTCTGCTACAGAAGAAGGAAGAAAACGACGCCCGAAACACTCTAAAAATCTTGGATGCCCCGCTTCAATTATGATTTGAATATTTCATATTTAAAGAAAGAATGGGGACAGAAAACACAACGAACGAAAGGTGAGAATGGACAGAGAAGCACATGTCTTTCAAGGTTTGCCAAAAAAAGAGGTCTCCATTGTGGGTCCATTTCAAGTGGGTTTTGCTATACACCCGCAACACTCTCAAAATCTTGGACTCCCCTCTGCAAAAAAAAATAAAGGGGACAAACCGTGCAACGAACGAAAGGTGAGAGCGGACAACACAGCACCTTGCTTTCAAGGTTTCCACAAAAAGGGGGTTTCTGGTGTGGGTGTCCTTGACAGGTGGGTTTGCTACCAAAAAAAGCCAAGAAGACAAAATCTGGTGTGATTCGCGCGCCTTCCTTGTGCAAGCAAAAAACACAGGCGCGCGAATCACACCAACTTTTGTCCTCCTTCTTGTTGCTCACATGTCCGACAAAACCCAGAGGACAAATCTGGTGTGATTCGCGCGCCCTCCTTCTGCAAGCAAAAAACACAGGCGCGCGAATCACACCAACTTTTGTCCTCCTTCTTGTTGCTCACATGTCCGACAAAACCCAGAGGACAAAATCTGGTGTGATTCGCGCGCCCTCCTTCTGCAAGCAAAAAACACAGGCGCGCGAATCACACCAACTTTTGTCCTCCTTCTTGTTGCTCACATGTCCGACAAAACCCAGAGGACAAAATCTGGTGTGATTTGCGCGCCCTCCTTCTGCAAACAAAAAACACAGGCGCGCGAATCACACCAACTTTTGTCCTCCTTCTTGTTGCTCACATGTCCGACAAAACCCAGAGGACAAAATCTGGTGTGATTCGCGCGCCCTCCTTCTGCAAGCAAAAAACGCAGGCGCGCGAATCACACCAACTTTTGTCCTCCTTCTGGCCCCCCCCCGGAATTAAATAATTTAAATAATTTAAATCTGAAAGGGGTGTTTCGGATTTAAATTATTTAAATTATTTAATTCTGGAAGGGGAAGGGGCGGTTTGCGGAGTTTTGGGTGTATGGGTCTAGGTGGTGAATATTTGAGTACTTTTTCAAACTGAAGATGATGGAAGATGATGCTCCGAGATGATGGAAGATGATGCTCCGAGATGATGGAAGATGATGCTCCGAGATGATGGAAGATGACGCTCCGAGATGATGGGAGATGATGCCCGGAGATGATGGGAGATGATGCCCGGAGATGATGGGAGATGAAGAAGATGATTGATGAAGATGATGAAGATGATGAAGATGATGCTCCAAGATGAGGGGTGATAGCACATCATGAGAGAGGATGAGGGATGGGAGGGGATGGGGGAGATGACGGGAGATGATGAAGATGATGGTGGATGATGGAGATGATGGGGGATGATGGGGGATGATGGGAGGCTGCCCGGCAAAATTTGGCCAAATCGAGCCGCGCATTTCTCAGCGCGTACGACGAGCAGCCCGATTTGGCCAAATTTTGCCCGCAGACTTCCCGGCAAAATTTGGCCAAATCGAGCCGCGATAGTTTAAATAATTTCGGGCCTCCAGAAAGGCGCGGCTCGATTTGGCCAGATTTTGCCGGGCAGTCTGCGGGGGCAAAATTTGGCCAAATCGGGCTGCTCGTCGAACGTGATGAGAAATGCGCGGCTCGATTTGGCCAAATTTTGCCGGGCAGCCTCCGGGCAAAATTTTGCCAAATCGAGCCACGCATTTCTCATGGCATACGAAGGGCAGCCCGATTTGGCCAAATTTTGCCCGGAAGCTGCCCGGCAAAATTTGGCCAAATCGAGCCGCGATAGTTTAAAAATTTCGGGCCTTCAGAAAGGCGCGGCTCGATTTGGCCAAATTTTGCCCGGAGGCTGCCCGGCAAAATTTGGCCAAATCGAGCCGCGCATTTCTCATCGCGTTCGACGAGCAGCCCGCCCGCAGACTGCCCGGCAAAATCTGGCCAAATCGAGCCGCGCCTTTCTGGAGGCCCGAAATTATTTAAACTATCGCGGCTCGATTTGGCCAAATTTTGCCGGGAAGTCTGCGGGCAAAATTTGGCCAAATCGGGCTGCTCGTCGTACGCGCTGAGAAATGCGCGGCTCGATTTGGCCAAATTTTGCCGGGCAGCCTCCGGGCAAAACTTGGCCAAATCGAGCCGCGCATTTCTCATGGCATACGAAGAGCAACCCGATTTGGCCAAATTTTGCCCGCAGGCTGCCCGGCAAAATTTGGCCAAATCGAGCCGCCATAGTTTAAATAATTTCGTTCAATTAGTTCAGTCATTTCCAAATGGGGGGGATTCCCCAGCCCCCACCCCCCCCCTTTGGAAATAAATGAATTAATTGAATTAATTGAATTAATTGACATAATTGAATTAATTGAATTAATTCAATTAATTCATTTATTTCCAAAGGGGGGGTGGAATTAATTGAATTAATTGAATTAATTGAATTAATTGAATTAATTGAATTAATTCAATTAATTCAATTATTTCCAAATGGGGGGATTCCCCAGCCCCCACCCCTCCCCCCCCTTTGGAAATAAATGAATTAATTGAATTAATTGAATTAATTGAAATAATTGAATTAATTCAATTAATTCAATTAATTCCACCCCCCCTTTGGAAATAAATGAATTAATTGAATTAATTGAATTAATTGAATTAATTGAATTAATTGAATTAATTCAATTAATTCAAGTAATTCAATTAATTCAATTAATTCAATTAATTCAATTAATTCAATTAATTCAATTAATTCATTTATTTCCAAAGGGGGGGGAGGGGTGGGGGCTGGGGAATCCCCCCCATTTGGAAATAAATGAATTAATTGAATTAATTGAATTAATTGAATTAATTGAATTAATTGAAATAATTGAATTAATTCAATTAATTCAATTAATTCCACGTCCCCTTTGGAAATAAATTAATTAATTGAATTAATTGAATTAATTTAATTAATTCAATTAATTCAATTAATTGAATTAATTCATTTATTTCCAAAGGGGGGGGTGGGGGCTGGGGAATCCCCCCCATTTGCAAATAAATGAATTACTTGAATTAATTGAAATAATTGAATTAATTCAATTAGTTAAATTAATTCCACCTCCCCTTTGGAAATAAATCAATTAATTGAATTAATTAAATTA
>CAJNDS010002483.1:361221-398322 GCA_905221605.1 Symbiodinium natans | reverse complement strand
GTAAGGGGCTAAGGGTTCCCCACAAGGGGCCTTCCCCGTAAGGGGCCTTCCGCGTAAGGGGCCTTCCCCGTAAGGGGCCTTATCGAAGGGAAGGCCTTCCCCGTAAGGGGCCTTCCCCATAAGGGGCCTTCCCCGTAAGGGGCCTTCAGGGGCCTTCCCCGTAAGGGGCCTTCCCCGTAAGGGGCGGGCCTTCCCCGCAAGGGGCCTCAGGGGGTAATGCAGGATTTGGTCAAAGGCGGCCCGTAGCGCCCCCTCCCACTACTGTACTTACACACGATATTATAAAACCCTAAACCCGCCCAAGGTTGAGATGTGGGTGGGTGGGTTGGGAGAGTGCGTTGAACCTGGGCGCACACCACAACACACGTCCCGCGGGGTGGTGTGCGCGGAACCTTAGGAAACCCTAAACCCTAAACCCTAAACCCTAAACCCTAAACCCTAAACCCTAAACCCTAAACCCTAAACCCTAAACCCTAAACCCTAAACTCAGGGCCTAGGCCGCCCCCCTACAGAAGGGGGGCGGCGCTTAAGCCCTTTGACCTCTATGGCGAAAGTCGACCCAGGTCGCTTGCCCGCCTCCTGCAGCCAGGGGGTCGGTAGCACCCACGATGGGCCCGGTACCGGAGCAGGTTCTCCCGGGGACCAGTACTGGTCCCCTTAAAACCCTAAACCCCAAGGTCTTCACCCTGGATGGCGCTGGCATTCCGGGAGGGGGTACCCCAAGGCCCCCAGGCCAGGAGGACCCGGACCCCTCACCGCAGCGTGTCCAGGGACCAGGGGGCCTCAGGCCAGGCCAGGCAGGACGGGTGCTCAAAAAGGCTTCCTGTTCCGCTGGCCTCTCTGGCCCCCCCCTTGCGCCCCTGACCCCCCCTTGGCCGCCCCTGGCCCCCCCTGGCCCCCCCTGGCCCGCCCTGGCCCCCCCTGGCCCCCCCTGTCCCTGGCCGCCCCTGGCGCCCCGCCGGTGGCCCCCCTGGCCCCCCCGACCCCCCCTGGCCCCCCTGGCCCCCCTGGGCCCTGGCCCCCGCCCTGGCCCCCCCTGGCCCCCCCTGGCCCTAACCCCGCCTGGCCCCCTCTGGCCCGCTCTGGCCCCCCCGGCCCGCCTGGCCCCACCCTGGCCCTCCCCTGACCCCCTGACGCCCTCTGGCCCCCCTTCCTTCCTGGCCCATTCCCTTTGAGCCTCCTGACGCTGGCCTGGCCTGCCCTGGTCCCCCCCTGACCCTGGCCCTGGCCTTCGGACCTGGCCTTGGGGAAAGGTTTTTTTGAAAGTAAGCAATTGTCATGAGTTTAGGCCTAAACCCTAAAAGGAATAGGTTTGGGTGGTTTTGCCGCCTTGGACGGCGTGGGGTGGGAGAAAAGTTGTTGATGGCCCTCCAAAATCGGGCCAGAGCTGCTCTGCGCATTTGACGAGGCATTCGAGCCGCTGCTGCATCCTAACCTTCACAGCATCTACGCCCTTTTACAGCAAAACCCTAAACCCTAAACCCTAAACCCTAAACCCTAAACCCTAAACCCTAAACCCTAAACCCTAAACCCTAAACCCTAAACCCTAAACCCTAAACCCTAAACCCTAAATTTAAGAGCCTCCGGCTCAAGCCGCCGACCCCGCCAGAGCATAGTTGAAAGGTCTAAACCCGCTCGTCGGCTCAAAGGATGCTTTCCTCATCGCATGGTTCGAAGAGCATCGCAGCCTGCTCGGCAGAATCCCCAAAAGTTGTGAAACGCTCGCGCCTCTGTGAAACGTGGGGGGGTAGCACCAGGACCCAAACAGTTTAGGAGCTGAAGCAGCTTGGGGCGGTTTGTTGAACAAAGGCCAGGGGTAGCAGGTGTGGGTGGCCCATGCCTGATTACGATGGGCAGGGGGTCAGGGGGGTTGGGGGGGGGGGGTAGGGGGGGGGTAGGGGTGGGTTTTTTCCACAAAAGCCCCTATGCCCTATGCGAAACCGCCTATGGTCCATGAGTTTACGCGGTGTGGGTGGCCTGGCCCTCCACGGAAAAGCTGCCGGGGTACCCCCCCCCACCCCCCCCCCCCCCCCCCCTTTTGGGGTTTTGGGGGGGTAAGGAGGGAAAAAGGGAGGTTTTCACCTCCAGAAACCTATCCAACACGCCGCCAGGGTCGGCGGACCCTAAACCCTAAACCCTAAACCCTAAACCCCTCAACATGCAGGGCATCCAGCCCCACCTGTTTGCCGAGCTCTTGCTGGGATCGGGCCTCGTTCTCAACGAGGCACGACGGGGATTTTCCTGCTCGTCCTGTGCGGGGTTTAGGGTTTAGGGTTTAGGGTTTAGGGTTTAGGGTTTAGGGTTCAGGGTTCAGGGTTTAGGGTTTAGGGTTTAGGATTTGGGGAATTCCCCCCCCCCCCCCCCAAGATATCACTTCAGGGGGTGATAGGGGGAACCTGATTCCGAAACTCCCTTCTGAGAGCCACTGAGTGATTGGCGAGACTTAGGCCCAAAAGTGTCGTGTAGTGTAGGGTTTGGGGTATCACTGTGGGAGCTCATCGCGTTTGGTGGTTTTTGGGGTTTAGGTCTTGGGGCTTTAGGTTTAGGCAGGGCTGTTGGGGTTCAAGCGCTGTGAGGTTCGGGTCTAGTAAGGTTTAGTAGGGTTTAGGGTTTAGGGTTATAAGTTGGTCGGGTTCAGGGCCTAGTTGTCGAGCTCAGCTGAGGATGGATCAGCAATCAGGAGTTTCAGCATTCCGAATACACCCTAAACCCGAAACCCGAAACCCGAAACCCTAAACCCTAAACCCTAAACCCTGTACCCCAAACCCTAAACCTTATACCCTAAACCCTAGCCCTAAACCCAAAACCCTAAAACCTAAAAACCCGGCTTCAGGACATTCGTTGGATCACGTACCGTGGTGCCAACACCTTCGAGACAAAGACCGAGGCCAGGGACGGGGCAGACGGGGCCTTGGGTTTAGTTTCATGAGTCCCCAAGCGTTTAGGGTTTAGGGTTCAGGGTTTCGGGTTTGGGGTTTAGGGTTTAGGGACCCTAAACCCTAAAACCCTAAAGCCCTAAAACCCTAAAACCCTAAGACCCTAAAACCCTAAAACCCTAAAGCCCTAAAACCCTAAGACCCTAAAGCCCTAAAACCCTAAAGCCCTAAAGCCCTAAAACCCTAAATCCCTAAAATCCTAAAACCCTAAAGCCCTAAAACCCTAAAACCCTAAAACCCCTAAAACGCTAAAACCCCACAATCCTGAAACCTGAAACCCTAAACCCTAGACGCCCTAAGCCCCAAACCCCAATCAAACCCTAAACCCTAGACCCCTTGAATCCTACACCCGCCTTCTGGCATTTGGGGAAAGCTTCGACCTCTCAGGCCTCTTGAGGCCATCGGCCTGCAACCCTAAGTTACTAAACCACAAGCCCTAAACCCTAAATCCCAGACTGCTAGAGCCCCAAGAAGTCCTGAGCCCTAAGCCCTAAAACGCTAAACCCTACATCCCAATTTCTCAAGCCCTAAAGCCCGAACCCCGAAACCCTTAAAACCCTGAACCCCAAACCCTAAACCCTCAACCCTCAACCGTCAACCCTAAACACTGCCTCAAACCCCAAAGCCGCCAACCTAGGGCGATGGGGAGATGGGGCTTGGAGAGCTGAGGGGTGACCCTGGGTTTAGGGTTTCGGTTTAGGGTTTAGGGTTTGGGGTTTAGGGTTTGGGGTTTAGGGTTTGGGGTTTAGGGCTTGGGGCTGAGGGCTTTTTTCGGGCGGAAGAAGGACGACGTATCAGGGTCAGTCTTGAGGGCTTCGGGCTTCGGGCTTGTCTTTTTTATTTTTTTGTGTTGCCTGGGCTCTTCGTCCTAAGCCCTCAGCCCGATGCCCTAAAGCCTAAACCCTAAGCCCTAAACCCCAAACTCTGGACCGCAGCCAAGTTTAGCCAGTCCTTCTTTGCGCGCAGCTTAACAAAGAAGCCCCCTCTCCGCAAGTTCCATCTCGCGCCTCATGTCACTGACTCTGGATCATGCCGGGATAGCCTTCCTGATGGTGGCTGGGTAGGGCTCGGAAGACTTTTTTGCATTGTTTGGATGGAGACCTAAGCCTTAAACCCTAAACCCTAAACCCAAAACCCTAAACCCTAAACCCTAGACCCTAGACCCTAAACCCTAAACCCTAAACCCTCCCTGGGATTCCTGAAGGGCCCGACCCAGGTTCTGGTCGCTGGCTTTGCCACCTGCGTGGGCGCGAGCGCGGTCTTTTGCCAATGCTGCGTGAAGTTGGCCAGCAACTGGGAGAGTCCGCCTTAAACCGTAAACCCTAAGCCCTAAACCCTAAACCCTAAGCCCCAAACCCTAAAACTCTTAGACCCTAAGAGCCCCAAAACCCTTGTAAGGCCCCATACACCCCCCAAAAAGGTGTAACCCTAAACCCTAAACCCTAAACCCTAAACCCTATAAACCCTTCCCCCTAAGCCCTACAAACCCTACAAACCCTGCAAACCCTACAAACCCTACAAACCCTGCAAACCCTACAAATCCTAAACCCTAAGCCCAAACCCCTAATCCCTCAACCCTCAACCCTCAACCCTCAACCCTCAACCCTCAACCCTCAACCCTCAACCCTCAACCCTCAACCCTCAACCCTCAACCCTAAGTACCCTGAACCTCGAAGTGGGACCCAGGCAAGCGCGTGCTGGCAGCCGGCCTGGCCTTCTCGGCGGGCATCATGCTCTATGTCTCTGGGACCTGCTGGGGGGGGGGGGGGGTTTGGGGTTTAGGGTTTGGGGTTTAGGGTTTAGGGCTTTCGGTTTGGGGTTTAGGGTTTAGGGAATGGGTTTAAGCAGGGCTGTATATCTAGGAGAAATAGACACTTTCTAGAGGGTTGAGCCGCAATTCCGAGGTGGGGGTTTTCCGACAATAGGGCACCCTTTTTGGGGGGTTCCCTTAAGGGGATTCTATTTCTCTGTAGGGGTATAAACGGGGTACCCATATTTTCGGAAACCCCAGGTCTCTTTCATCGAGATCTTCCAGAAGGCCAAGGGCGGTTTCGAGGCAGCAGGGCTCGCAGAGAAGCACGCGTACATGGCCTCGACGCTCTGCACCTTTCTGGGGATGCCTCCTGGCTTGCTTCAGGGGCGGAGGTGGTGGGGTTGGGTTTTGGTTTAGGCTTTAGAGTGTAGGGTTAGCTGCTCGTTGCCAGACTATGGTTGAGGAAATACTCGTAATGAAGCTACCATAGCACGTATCATTGCATGGAACTAGTGCTGAGGAATTCAGTTGCCCCAGCCAGGTTGTATGGCAGATGTTAAAGTTTCTTTTGTCACGGTAGCTTATTTGGGGGTTTGCGAAAATCCCCTAAACAGTAGGCTTCCCCTATACTGGGGACCCCAAGAAAGGTACCCCCCAAATTTCGGTAACCACCCTTTTTTGAGTTCCTTAAGCAGCAACTCTCAGGCTCATCATGCGGCTCCTCATCGCAGCCGCGAGGTGCCTGGACCCGGACCACGAGGACTTCGAGCTGGTGATGCCCGGGTGCGATGCCTCCCAGCCTTCCGCCACTGAGGGGACTGAGGCCCCTGCTGCGGACATCAGGGAGATCAGCAAGGAGGAGACTTGGGTTTAGGGTTTGGGGTTTAGGTCTTAGGGCTTAGGGCTTAGGGCTTAGGGTTTAGGGTTTAGGGTTTAGGGTAAGTGCTGTTGCTGCCGGGGGGGGGGGTTTTCCGATAGGAGGTCGGGTACTTTACTTGGGCTCCCTAGTAGAAGGGAATCCTCCTACGTGGGGGACTATACTAGGCGCCCGCTGTCTTCGTAAAGCCCCACATCGAGTTGGCCTGAGGTTTCTTGGAAGTCACCATGAGTGGGTAGCCTTTTGGCCCCAAGACGAGCATGTATGATCGTGTCATCGTAGAATGGGGAAGCATGGTCTTACTCAAGGCGTACTCCTCCGACATTATTCTTTAAGCGCAGTTGAGGAGAAGGAGGGCCTAAACCCTAAACCCTAAACCCTAAACCCTAAACCCTAAACCCTAAACCCTAAACCCTAAGCCCTAAACCCTAAACCCTAAACCCTAAACCCTAAACCCTAAACCCTATAAACCCTTCCCCCTAAGCCCTACAAACCCTACAAACCCTACAAATCCTAAACCCTAAGCCCTAAACCCCAACCCTAAACCCCAAACCCTGTAAAAGGTGTTTTTTTTTTCAAAGCGCACCTGAGGAGAAGAAGGGGCAGCAGGAGAAGCGGCTCCTCCGAATGGGCTTAAACACGGCCCTGGCCATCACCATCCACAACTTCCCCGAGGGCCTAGCGGGCATGGTCGCCGGGCTGCCCTTGAGGGCAATTTTATCGGGTTTAGGGTTTAGTTTAGGGTTTAGGGTTTAGGGTTTAGGGTTTAGGGTTTAGGGTTTAGGGTTTAGGGTTTAGGGTTTAGGGTTTAGGGTTTAGGGTTTAGGGTTTAGGCTTGAGGGTTGAGGGTTTAGCGTTTAGGGTTTAGGTACATTTTTTGTTCAGGGTTTTTTTTGGGGGGGTTTGGCGTTTTGGCTGCCCAATTTGGGGTATTTTAGGGCATTGGGTCAGATGCTTGAGGTGTTGTTTTTTTGTGAAGTTTTTTATTTGGGGGGGGGGGGGGGTGAGAGTTCTCTCTGGGTTCCCACCACCACCCCAAAACCCCCGAAACCCTAAACCCCAAACACAACCCCGACGAGGGGGGGGAGGAACCCTAAACCCTAAGCCCTAAACCCTAAACCCTAAACCCTCAGCCCTCAACCCTAAACCCTAAACCCCAAACCCCAGGTGGCGGGGCTCATAGACCCGACAGTGGGTTTCACCCTGACCTCGGCGATTGCCATCCACAACATCCCGGAGGGACTCTGCATCGCGCTGCCCATCTACTACTCCACAGGCTCAGGGTTTAGGGTTTAGGGTTTAGGGTTTAGGGTTTTGGGTTTTGGGTTTTGGGTTAAGGGCTCGGGGTTTGTGGTTGAGGGTTTAGGGTTGAGGTTGCTACAGCAGTTGGAACATCAAGCCAGTGGCTACTTCTTCATCTAGGACCCAGAGTACGTAGGCCCACATTTCCTCTTTTTTTTAGGGTTTAGGGTTTAGGGTTTGGGGTTTAGGGTTTAGGGTTTGGGGTGTAGGGTTTAGGGTTTAGGGTTTTGGGGTTTTGGGTCCCCTTCTAAGCCCCTTAAAACGCCAACCAGGGCACCCTTTTCTTCCTAGGCCACTCTTGGGTCTAGTTGTCCCCAAGGCTAGTTTCATGGGCCCTGAATACGGTCCCCTTACCTTCTTTAAAGGGTTTAGGGTTTAGGGTTTAGGGTTTAGGGTTTAGGGTTTAGGGTTTGGGGCCCTGAATCTATACTGGGTATATAAGGGGTCTATAAGCGGTCGTCCCCTCTTTCAGGGCCCCCTACTGAGGACCATGACCCTCAACCCCAAACCCCAAACCCTAAACCCGAAACATCCTAAACCAAAAAAACATCCCTAAACCCCCAAGCCCCCCCAGACCCCGCAGGTAGCCGTCTCAGGGGCTTCTTGAACCCTCAACCCTAAGCCCTAAACCCTAAACCCTCAACCCTCAACCCTCCACCCTCAACCCTCAACCCTAAACCCTAAACCCTCAACCCTAAACCCTAAACCCTAAACCCTAAACCCTGAACCCAGAACAGGAAGCCGTCTCAGGGGCTTCTTGCTTTCGGCGGCCGCTGGGTTAGCCGAGCCGGTCGGAGCGCTGATCGCCTGGGGCATCGTGGGCGCCAGCGGCGAGGACATGCGACCTGAGATGGACAATGAGGGGCCCTGTAAAAGGGTTTAGGGTTTAGGGTTTAGGGTTTAGGGTTTAGGGTTTAGGGTTCAAAGGGATCATTCTTTGGTTCGGTTTGTGCGTTTTGCTGTTTCTGGGTGTGCGGTTTTAAGGTCTTGATGGTTGATGTTTTGGGTTTTAAGAGTTTGGGGTGTTAAGAGTTTGGAGGTTGTTTCCTCAACCCTAAACCCTAAACCCTAACCCTAAACCCTAAACCCAAAACCCCCCCCCCCCAGCCCCCCCAAACTCTGACTACCACCCAGCTGCTCATCTCAGGCATGGCACGATCTATGGCATCCTCTTCGGCCTTGTTGCCGGAAATCCGGGCTCATTGTTTGGCACACGCTTCTGCGCTAGTTGTCCTAAACCCTAAATCCTAAACCCTAAACCCCAAACCCCAAACCCCAAACCCTAAACCCGGCACGTTGGACCCTCAGCCCTGAGCCTGGGCCTTCTGCTTTATTCGGTTCTACATAGAAGGGTTTAGGGTTTAGGGTTTAGGGTTTAGGGTTTAGGGTTTAGGGTTTAGGGTTTAGGGCTTAGGGTTGAGGGTTCCAGGAGTAGTTCCCAAACCTCAAGGAATCATGATCATGATCGTCGCGCTTGAGCTCCTTCCGACAGCGCACCGCTTCGACCCGAAGGAGACCTGCTGGGTTCATAAGGGGGTTTAGGGTTTAGGGTTTAGGGTTTAGGGTTTAGGGTTTAGGGTTTAGGGTTTAGGGTTTAGGGTTTAGGGTTTAGGGTTTAGGGTTTAGGGTTTAGGGGGGAAGGGTTTAGGGGGGAAGGGTTTAGGGGGGAAGGGTTTAGGGGGAAGGGTTTGTAGCTGTGGGAGGGGCTACGGAGTTGAGGATTTTTTAGCGGGGTATTGACCCAAACCCTACACCCTAAACCCGAACCCCCAAGCCCTGCAGTAGGCTTAGCCTCTGCAAAGGCAGACATGCTGCTGTTTACAGTATTTGCAACCTCTGAAAATGCAGACATACACCTACTTACAGTATTTGCAGCCCCTGCAAGCGCAGAAATGCTGCCATGTACAGTATTTGCAGCCTCTGAAAAATTCTGCTATTGGCAAGCCAAGCCGAGCCACAACTTCAAGAAGAACCGGCCCAAGCCACTCCTTGAAAGCAATCAAACCCTCCGCCGGGCTTAGTGGCGGGTGGAAGGGTGTAGGGACTTGGGGTGAGGGGGAGTTGAAAAGGGTTAAGGGTTTAGGGTAAACCCCGAAACCTAAGCCACGAAACCTCAAGCCCTAATCCCTAAACCCTAAACCCCAAACCCGGTTGAAAAGGGTAAGCGCTAAACCCCGAAACTTCAAGCCCTAAGATGGCTTAGGGTTTAGGGACCAGGGGTTAGAGTTCAAAGAGGTGATCCCCTTCCCCCTTCTCAACCCCAGAAACCCAAAACCCAGAACCTTAAACCCTAAACCCTCAGCCCTCATTCCTTCTCCCACGGAGCTTCGAGGATACTGTGGTGACGCATGCCCTCGTGGCAGGGAATCTTGGTATTTTTTTGATTTTGGAAGGGTTTTAGGGTTTAGGGTTTAGGGTTAGGGTTTAGGGTCCTGGGGTTTCGATTTTGTTTTTTGGTTAAATGGTCCAGGGTGATTTTGGAGCTGCGGTTTGGACCCTAAAGCCTAAACTCTAAACCCTGAACCCTCAGCTCTAAGGCGTAAACCCTAAACCCTAAACCCTAAACCCTAAGCCCCAAGCCCTCAACCCTAAACCCTAAACCCTAAGCCCTAAACCCTGAGCCCTAAGCCCTAAACCCTAAGCCCTAAACCCTAAGCCCTAAACCCTGAGCCCTAAGCCCTAAACCCTAAGCCCTAAACCCTAAACCCTAAACCCTAAGCCCTAAACCCCAAACCCTAAACCCCAAACCTACCAAACCTTCAGCCCCAATCCCGAACGTCCAAGGATGCTGGTCATGGCCACGTCCCTGGTCCTCTTCATGGTGTGAGGGTCAGTCGCGGTCTTTGGGGTTTAGGGGTTTTAGGGGTTTTAGGGGGTTTAGGGGGTTTAGGGGTTTTAGGGGTTAGGGGGATTAGGGGGGTTAGGGGGTTTAGGGGGTTTAGGGGGTTTAGGGGTTTTAGGGCTCAAGGGGGCTTTGGGGCTTGATCCTCTGTGTGGGGAACATACAACCCCACAGGAACGAGCCGCGTTTTTTGGTTTACTTCGCCCAGGGACCTGGGTTTAGGGTTTAGGGTTTAGGGTTTAGGGTTTAGCATGCCCAACTAGAAAAGCCAGCTGTCCACAACTGGGCAGTGGGGGTTTCCGAAGCTGAGGGGTTTAAGGCTAGGGTTTAGGGTTTAGGGTTTAGGGTTTAGGGTTTAGGGTTTAGGGTTTAGGGTTTAGGGTTTAGGGTTTATGGTTTGGGGTTTGGGGTTTAGGGCTTAGGGTCTAGGGTCTAGGGTTTAGTGTGCATCTATTCTCTTTGGGGGCATAGGAAGGGGGGGGGACCCTCTCATGTTTGGAAATGCCCAAAAGTTGCAAGTTTTTCCCGGCCGTGCCGCGAGGGGCAGGAGTTCTCCAGAAGCGGCATTGGGAGTTGTGAAGTCGCACCTAGGTTTTGCCCAAAACCTAAACCCTAAACCCTAAACCCTAAAACCTACACCCTAAACCCTAAACCCTAAACCCTAAACCCTAAACCCTAAACCCTACACCCTACACCCTAAAAACCCTAAACCCTAAACCCTAGACCCTCTCTATCCTTATGGATTTAAACCCTATGAACTTTTCGGTGCATTTACCCCCCGTTGTTGAGCACTTGTTGGTGCAATCGGCACCGTTCTTGAGTCATTTTTGGTGCGTCGGCACCGTTCTTGAGCCATTTTTGGTGCATCGGCACCGTTCTTGAGCACCAAAATCGGCACTGTTCTTGAGCCATTTTTGGTGCAATCGGCGCCGTTCTTGAGCCATTTGGTGCAATCAGCACCGTTCTTGAGCCATTTTTGGTGCGTCGGCACCGTTCTTGAGTCATTTTTGGTGCGTCGGCACCCTTGAGCCATTTTTGGTGCGTCGCCACCGTTCGTGAGCCAGTTTTGGCACATTGGCACCGTTCTTGAGCCATTTTTGGTGCGTCCCGTTCTTGAGCCATTTTTGGTGCGTTGGCACCGTTCTTGAGCCATTTCACCGTTCTTGAGCCATTGTTGGTGCGTCGGCACCGTTCTTGAGCCATTTTGGGTGCGTCGGCACCGTTCTTGAGCATATTTTGGTTCGTCGGCACCGTTCTTGAGCCATTTTTGGTGCGTCGGCACCGTTCTTAAGCCATTTTTGGTGCGTTGGCACCGTTCTTGAGCCATTTCACCGTTCTTGAGCCATTTTTGGTGCGTCGGCACCATTCTTGAGCCATTTTGGGTGCGCCGGCACCGTTCTTGAGCATTTTTTGGTTCGTCGGCACCGTTCTTGAGCGTCGGCACCGTTCTTGAGCCATTTTTGGTGCATCGGCACCGTTCTTGCGCCATTTTTGGTGCGTCGGCACCGTTGATGAGTGAACGTTATATTTCTTAATGTAAATGGGATTCTTTGGGTGGGTGGGTATGTACCTAAGCCTGGAACCTCCTAATGACTAGTGAATGCAAGAACAGTGGCCCTCTAGACCCTAAACCCTAAACCCTAAACCCTAATTTCCCAGCCAGCCGCACATCTCCGACCAGCAGTGCTTTTGCGTCAAGAGGCCCATGATTTCGGGGCTTCATAGACTTGGCACGGGCGTCTGCGGCGCCCCGTTTCGTTGCCATGGACCCCAAACTTTCATAACACATAAGGGATTTGCAGGGATTAGCGTTTAGGGTTTAGGGTTTAGGTTCAGGGTTCAGGGTTTAGGGTTTAGGGTGTAGGGTTTAGGGTTTAGGGTTTAGGGTTTGTGTATATGTGCATGTATATATGTATACCTGTATATACACGTATAATATGTAGATGTAGAAGGAGATGATGAAACCGAGAAAGATCGGGGCCCTACTGTTTTAGAGCTAACCCAGATTTGTTTCTTCTTGTGTCCGCACGAGAAAATTCGTCATGGCCGGCAGTTCGGCTATATGCTGCGGCGGTATCGGCGTCGGAAGAGTTTTAAGACTTGTAGAGACCGGATCCGTGCGTGCGATTCCCCCAGCACAAGGCAATACCAGACCATACGCGCGGGATCCAAGATCAATAACGCTGTTCTGGGTTTAGCGAAGAGTGCACCTGCAACTGGAGAAGGGTTCTTGTGGTGACGTAAGGCTTAAGGCCCAGTCCGTGATCTTAGGATGTTCCCCGTTATGCAAACAACTCCTGAATCAGGGATTATAGCACCCCTCTTACAATCCCTATTAAGGACTGTTAGTGTAAGGGGGAGCATCCCAAGGTATTTGCCTTGTGGCGCATGTGCCTTTCATGCATGTGGATCCATGTTTGTGGCGTGTTCCGTGGTAGCTGGGCACATATGAGGCGCCCTGAACCTTCTTGCACAAGTCTCGAGGCCATAAAGCCACAAAAAGTGCGCAGAACCACCCAAAAGCCCAAAGACCGGGGGCACCCAACCCACCCCCGAACCCCTGAACCATAAATGTAGACCCAAACACCCCCCAGTCTAGCTGTCACAGATTCCCTCCTCCATCCTGCTTAGGGGTTTAAGGAATTTTTAGGGTTTAGGGTAATTGGTTTAGGGTTTAGGGTACCCCTAAACCCTAAGCCCTAACCCCCAAGCCCTAAACCCTAAACCCTAAACCCTAAACCCTAAACCCTAAACCCTAAACCCCAAACCCTAAACCCTAAACCCCCAAACTTTGGGTTTTAGGGATCTCGTGTCCCGTGCAGGATGGGCACCCGGGCAGGCCGGCTGAAGCGCCCGACCCCCGTTCGTGCTCGGGTTTTCGGGCTTTAGGGCTTCAGGGTTTAGGGTTTAGGGGTCTAGGGCTTTAGGGTTTAGGGTTTAGGGTTTAGGGTTTAGGGTTTAGGGTTTAGGGTTTAGAGTTTAGGGTTTAGGGTTTAGGGGTTTAGGGATGTTTAGGGTTTAGGATGTTTAGGGTTTTGGGCTGTAGGGCTTTAGGGTTTAGGGTAGTAGGGTTTTAAGGTTTTAGGGCTTGAGGCGTTTAAGGCCTTTGGGTTTCAGGGCTTTTATCAAGGGATTAAGACTTGTACCCTTAAGGATGTACCCCTAAGAGGTCCCCTTAAAATACTCCTGACATGGCCCCTATATATCCAAAGGGAGTCCCATGATTGTAGGGCTTTAGGGTGGAGGGTGTTTATGCTTGTAGGGTGGAAGGGGTTTTAGGGCTTTTGGGTTTCCAGGGCCTTACGGTTTCAGGGCTTCAGGTTCAGGGTGCTCGTAGAGGCTTTACGGTTGGTGGTTTAGGGGCTCGGGGTTTTGGAGGTGTGGAACTTTGTTGGTTTATTTTTGTGTTGGGTTTAGGGTTTAGGGTTTAGGGTATAGGGTTTAGGGTTTATAGGGTTTAGGGTTTAGGGTTTAGGGTTTAGGGTTTAGGGTTTAGGGTTTAGGGTTTAGGGTTTAGGGTTTAGGGTTTAGGGTTTAGGGTTTAGGGTTTAGGGTTTTGTTACCCCCCAAACCGACATCATCCCGAAAAGCCCATAGCAGTCCCTCAAGCCCTTAGAGCCCAATGCCCCAAAAAGCCAACAAACCCTAAAACCCCTAGAACCCTAAACCCCTAATCCCTTAAAACTCTGACACCCCCAAAACCCTAAACCCGAAACCCCTGGAACCCTAAGCCCCTTAAACCCCAAACCCCCAAAACCCTAAACCCTAACCCTAAACCCAAAACCCTAAACCCGAAACCCATAACGCCTGCCCGAGGCCCTGGGTACAGTTCGCTGGATTGTGCCCTCGCCGCCGAAGCTCATCAGGGTTGAGTGGGGTTTCAGGGTCGCAGGGTTTAGGGTTTAGGGTTTAGAGCGTTTAGGGTTTAGAGTGTTTAGGGGTTACAGGGCTTTTAGGGCTTTAGAATGTTTACCCTAAACCCTAAACCCTAAACCCTAAACCCTAAACCCTAAACCCTAAACCCTAAACCCTAAACCCTAAACCCTAAACCCTAAACCCTAAACCCTAAACCCTAAAGGTTAAGATGCCTCAAGAGCTGTGAGCCCCAGACCTCCCCAACAAGTCCCCGAACCCGACCTTCGAGAAGCCGGGGCCATAAATCCCGAAACACTAAATCGCTGTGAGACTGCGCGGGTTTAGGGTTTAGGGTTTAGGGTTTAGGGTTTGGGGTTTAGGGTTCAGGGTTTAGGGTGTAGGGTTTAGAGTGTTTAGAGTTTAGAGGGTTTAGGGCGTTCAGGTTTAGGATTTAGGTTTAGGTTTAGGGTTTGGAGTGTTTTGGGTTCAGAGCGTTTAGGGTTTAGGGTTTCTATGTTGGGTCCCAGGGCCTCAGGGTCTAAGGGGTTTAGGGCCTCCAGGGTTTGAGGACTTTTCGGTTTTTCGGGCTTGTAGGGTATCAGGGTCTAAGGGTGTTCGGGCTTAGGGTTTGGAGGTTTGTCGGTGCACACTGGAGAGAATAGGTTACGACTTGGATCATACGTACAAGTTGTGAGCAGGTTTAATAAACAGTTCAACAAAGGCACGCAGCACTGCAGCACCCAAGGCACCCTGAGACCACCTTTGCCCTCAGAGGGACAATGCCGATCGCTCACGGCGTTGTTGCGGAAGTCCGCGATCGCGCGCAACGGCGGCGGCAGGGTCCCCATCGCCACGGCGTGCGAGCAGATCCGGTGCGAGATTGGGACCCTGCGTCGCATCGTCGACGAGGACAGGAAGCGCAGGTTCTGCATCGTCTCCGCACCTCCAAGCAATCCTCAAAACCCCAAAGCCCTACACAGGCTTGGGGTCTGGAGGTGGGGGCGGCCTAAGGCTTTGGGTTTAGGGTTTTTCAAAGGGTAGTTTCAAGGGATAACGGGTATAGGGAGGGACCCCTGCAAGGGACCCTTACTCTAATTCCCCTAATCGACCCCCCATATATCCCTTATATAGCCCCTATATACCTAAGTAGCCCCTACATAACCCCTAACCCTAAACCCTAAACCCTAAACCCTAAACCCTAAACCCTAAACCCTAAACCATAAACCATAAACCATAAACCCTAAACCCTAAACCCTAAACACTAAACCCTAAGGCCCCTTGTAAGGGTCCCTCCCCTAAGGTCCCTCCTAGAGACCTCAATGTGGTGACCCTAAACCTCCCTTTTCTGATGTCTGGGCCCTGAGTTTATACAGGGTGTGTAAGGGGTATATAAGGGGTCCCCTGTTAAGGGCCCCAATGTATAACTATCCCAAGAGTTCAGGGTTCAGGGTTTAGGGTCTAGGGTCTGGGGTTTAGGGTTTAGGGTTTAGGGTTTAGGGTTTAGGGTTTAGGGTTTAGGGTAGCCCGAAACCCATGACCCGCAAACCCTAGACGGAAACAAACCTCAAGCCCCGAAGCTGTGACCCTAAACCCGGAGTCTGGAGGTCAAGGGCTTTCGGGGTGTTTGGGGTGTTTAGGGTTTTTAGGGTTTTTAGGGTTTTAGGGTTTTAGGGTTTTTAGGGTTTTTAGGGGTTTTTAGGGTTTTAGGGTTTTGGGGTTTTGGGGTTTTAGGGTTTTGGGGTTTTAGGGTTTTAGGGTTTTAGGGTTTTAGGGTTTTAGGGTTTTAGGGTTTTAGGGTTTTAGGGTTTTAGGGTTTTAGGGTTTTAGGGTGTTAGGGCCTGAGGGTTTCTGGGTTTTAGGGTTTTAGGGTTTTAGTGTTTTTTTGGGGTTTTTAAGGGTTTTTAAGGGTTTTTAGGGTTTTAGGGTTTTAGGGTTTTAGGGTTTTAGGGTTTTAGGGTTTTAGGGTTTTAGGGTCTTAGGGTCTTAGGGTTTTAGGGTTTTAGGGTTTTAGGGTTTTAGGGTGTTAGGGTTTTAGGGTTTTAGGGTTTTAGGGTTTTAGGGTTTTAGGGTTTTTTAGGGTTTTTTTTAGGGTTTTTTAGGGTTTTTTAGGGTTTTTTAGGGTTTTAGGGTTTTTTTAGGGTTTTTAGGGTTTTTTAGGGTTTTAGGGTTTTAGGGTCTTAGGGTTTTAGGGTTTTAGGGTTTTAGGGTTTTAGGGTTTTAGGGTTTTAGGGTTTTAGGGTTTGTGTTTAGGGTTAGTCTGAGAGGTACGACTTCGGGCATCTACTGCTGATGCTCAAAGGGGAACCCTCATTGCCTGAAGAGGCACTGAGCTGGGGGACTCCGAAATCCAGACCCTAACGCCCTCAACCGGTTAGGGTTTAGGGTTTAGGGTTTAGGGTTTAGGGTTTAGGGTTTAGGGTTTAGGGTTTAGGGTTTAGGGCCCAACTCCCCTAAACCCAATGCCCCTAAACCACCCTAAACCCCGAGTCCCAACACCGAGCCTCGAGCCTGAGCCCCAATCACTCATTCCCCTTTAACCCCTCTAACCCTGAAAACCTAAACCCTAAACCCTAAACCCTAAACCCTAAACCCTAAACCCTAAACCCTAAACCCTAAACCCTAAACCCTAAACCCTAAACCCTAAACCCGAAACCCTAAACCCCCCCACCCTTTAACCCAAAAAAATAAGCCGCGACTGGGGGAGGTTAGAACCTCAAACAATTGACGCCCTTTGGGCTTGCAGTTTAGGGTTGGAGGTTTGCGGTTGGGCTTTGCCAAAGTTTGGGTTTCGGGTTGCTCAAAAGCCCAGAATAAGGTCAATTGGCCCGAAAATTGGGGGTACTATATAACCGTAATGCTCAGCCCTGACTCGGGTACCAACCCTAATTCCCCGGCCCAAAATGAGGTCAATTTTGCCTACTTGTTTGTAGGCTAGTCCTAAATAGCCCCGTTTAGGATTGTTGGGCAATCTACAAAAAAGTAGGTTTTGGGTCTTTGGGTACAGACCCCAAACACTCTAGACCCCAAACCCTAGACCCCAAATCTCGCTCCACCAATTTCTGCCTCGCAGCCCCTCGCATTCTTTAGCGAGCTGGACCTCTTTTTCCCGTGGTGCACCTGCGCTGCTTTTTTAGATGGAGACAGAAGGGTCCAGGGTTTTAGGGTTTAGGGTTGAGGGCTTACGGGCCAGGGTTCAGGGGGTTAGAGTCGAAAGGTTTAAAGTTTAAGGGTTAGGGTAGTTACTGAGGTTGTACGGTTCTGTAGGGTCCTTTCGGGTGAAGGGCGTCTGCCTGGTTTATTGCACCTCTTGCATGTTCAGGTTTAGGTTGCATTCTCCTGCGCCCTACTCGGCCCCACTCAGCCCAATCTCCAGGGAAGCAGGTTTAGGGGTTTAGGGTTTAGGGTTTACGGTTTAGGCTTAAGGGTTTAGGGTTTTAGGGTTTAAAGTCTCACTGAACCCCCAAACCTTGAACTCGAAGGCTTCTTCCCCCCCCCTCCCCCGCCCGCCAAGCAGAACCCTAGACCCTAAACCCTAAACCCTAAACCCTAAACCCTAAACCCTAAACCCTAAACCCTAAACCCTAAACCCTAAACCCTAAACCCTAAACCCTATACCCTATACCCTATACCCTATACCCTATACCCTAAACCCTAAAACCCACCCCACTTCACATCACAGGGCCCAGGTGGCGTAAACTAAGGGACTGCTAGCGTAGGGTTTAGGATTCAGGGGGATGAGGGAGCGAGCTTGCAGAGTTGAACGGGCTCGGGGGCTGAGTCTTAAACCTTAAACCTTAAACCTTAAACCTTAAACCTTAAACCTTAAACCTTAAACCTTAAACCTTACCCCTAAACCCTAAACCCTAAACCCTAAACCCTAAACCCTAAACCCTAAGCCTTAAACCCTCAACCCTAAACCCTAAACCCTAAACCCCTAAACCCCAATGGGTCTAGGGTTGAAGGGGCTTATGGGGGCTTCGGATTGAGGTGAGGTTTGCTCTGGGCGTCGGTCCTGGGGGTTTAGGGTTTAGGGTTTAGGGTTCAGGGTTTAGGGTTTAGGGTTTGGGGTTCAGGGTTTAGGGGTTTAGAGTTTACGGGTTTAGTTGTTTAGGCATTTTCGGGTTTAGGCATTTAGTGTTCACAGGTTTTTTGCAACTTCTGGGAGCGTCTTCATCAGTTCTTCGGTGGGTTTGCGGGCTTCGAGGTTTCGAAGCCCTAAGCCCTAAACTGTTGTGTGCGTTGAACCGTGAAGTGGAGCAGGAACGCCGTGGCTTCGTGAGTCTTCCGCTCCGTTCCAAAACTTTGTTGTGTTTCAGGGCACAGGGTTTGGAGTGTAGGGTCTAAGCTTAAAGCATCCCAGCCAACTTCCAGGATCCAGGACCACAAACCACAAAGCCTAAACTCTCAAAACCTCAAACTCTGACCCTAAACCCTAAACTCCAAACCCTGAACTCTAAACCCTGAACCCTAAAGCCCAAACTCCAAGGCCACAGCTCGACCCTCAAGGCCCAAGACGCTGGAAAACCTCAACGGCCCACTTGGAGGTTCAGGGTACTTAGCAACCCATTATAAGTGAAAACCCGCATATATAAGCCCCTAAGTCCTAAACCCTAAACCCTAAACCCTAAACCCAAAACCCTTAAACCCTAAGAGGGTTATAAGTACAGTTATCATTGGGTCACTAAGTACCGGGAACCTCCAAGCAAGACACTCTCAGCTCTGGAGCCCTTAAGCCGCAAGGACTCGAGACCCACATGCCCCAAAGCTTTAAGACCCTTAGGGTTTAGGGTTTTAGGGTTAGAGGTTTAGGGTTTTAGGGTGTAGGGTTTAGGGTTCAGGCTTTAGGGTTCAGGTTTTTTTTTGGGTCCAGGGTCAAGACCTCCCAGAGCGCTCTTAATGCCCCATACCCCAACCTAAAACCCTCTGTAAAACATGGGGTTAGGTTTAGGGGTTTAGGGTTTAGGGTTTAGGGTTTAGGGTTTAGGGTTTAGGGTTTAGGGTTTAGGGTTTAGGGTTTAGGGTTTAGGGTTTAGGGTTTAGGGTTTAGGGCTAGGGTTTAGGGCCCCAAATCCCTTAACCTCCTGGATGCTGCCAGCCGCTGCGACGTGGCGAAGCACTTATTTCGGCTACCTCAGCTGAATGGCCGTGCTCCCAGTCGTCCCCGTGGTTCTTAGTAGGTTTTTGAGGGAATGAGGGCCCTATCTATACGTAGATATACCCTAAACCCTAAGCCCTAAACCCCAAACCCTAAACCCTAAACCCTAACCCCTAAACCCTAAACCCTATACCCCTTAAGGTCATTATCTAGGGTACCTCTTTCCCCACTAAGAGCCAGCCAGTCGTTGTCAGGGTGCAGGGCTTGAGACCCTCAAACTCCCCAGAGGCTCCAATACCCCTTAACGAAGGAAGATTCCTTAAACCCTAAACCCTAAGCCCTAAGCCCTAAACCCTAACCCCTAAACCCTAAGCCCTAAACCCCAAACCCCAAACCCTAAACCCTAAACCTTAAACCCTAAGCCCTAAGCCCTAAGCCCCAAACCCTTCTGGGGTTTGGGGCGTAGAGCCCTGAGCTCTAAACCCTACACTCTGAACCCTAAACCCTAAACCCTAAACCCTAAACCCTAAACCCTAAACCCTAAACCCTAAACCCTAAACCCTAAACCCTAAACATGAGCTCTAAACATCCCGAACTCTGAGTCCCCACCTCGGGCTCGAGCCTGCTAAGCCTGCTAAGCCCTGGTACAAAAAGGGACCGGGTTTAGGGTTTAGGGTTTAGGGTTTAGGGTTTAGGATCTTTTCCCTATTTAACCCCTATATATACCTTATCGAGTCCCAATCCCCTCAGAAATGAGGGCTTTAGGGTTTTAGGGTTTTTCTGGTTTAGGGTTTTAGGGTTTAGGGTTTTAGGGTTTTCGGGTTTCAGGGTTTTAGGGTTTTGGGGTTTTGGGGTTGTAGGGTTGTAGGGTTTTAGGGTTTCAGGGTTTTGGGGTTTTAGGGTTTTAGGGTCTTAGGGTTTTAGGGTTTTAGGGTTTAGGGCTACAGGGTTCAGTACGAATGACAAGCCCCGGACGCCAACCATTAAGGGGTACAAGGAGGGACCCCTAGAAGGGACCCTTAATCTTTTCCCTATTCAGCCCCTATATATACCTTATCGAGTTACTATATACCTAAGTAGCCCCCCAATGACCCAAACCCTGAACCCTGAACCCTAAACCCTCAACCCTAAACCCCAAACCCTAAACCCTGAACCCTGAACCCTAAACCCTAAATCCTACGGTCCCTTATGAGGGTCCCTCCTTCACGGAATCTCAGGCTCCTCGTTCCGAAATGCGCACACCGTCCTCGAGGAACGTGCGGGGGAGGGAGCCCTAAGCCCTGAGCCCAGAACTTAAAACCCCAACACCTGGACCCTAAACCCTAAACCCGAAACCCTAAACCCTAAACCCCAAACCAGAAACCCCAAGAAATTTGGGATTTGGGGCTTGCCGATACAAATCCTACAGCCAGAAGCAGCCCCGCAGTAGACTGAGCTTCGTTTAGGGTTTAGGGCTTAGGGCTTAGGGTGTAGGGTTTAGGGTCCCCATACCCAAAACCGTGTACTAAGGGAATCCCAGCTTTCGTCATCCTTCAGCCATGTTCCAACTTGCTGGAGTACCCCTAAACCCTACAGGACTCTAAGCCCTTAAGTTGGGATGTTCCCCCTTATACGAACAGTCCTTAGTAGGGATTATAGTGGGGGGGGGGGTACCATAATCCCTAAACCCTAAACCCTAAAACCCAACACCCTAAACCCTAAACCCTAATCCCTAAACCCTAAACCCTATAATCCCTATGATTGACTGTCAGTATAAGGGGGAACATCCCAACCCTTAAAGCCCTACATCCAACCCCAGGCCTGCGGGGGAATCCAGCCCTAAAGCCCATGTGAGAGTTTAGGGTTTAGGGTTTAGGGTTCAGGGTTTAGGGTTTAGGGTTTAGGGTGTAGGCTCAAGGCACCTAAACAACAAAACAGCTGCGCGCAGGCGTTTTTCCGGCTGCCGGATGCAGTGCGGAGGACGAGTTGCCATTGCCTGCTACGTGTATTCTTTGGGTGGCCGTTTCGTTTAAGGGTTTGGGGTTCAGGGTTTAGGGTTTAGGGTTTAGGGGTTTGGGGGTTTAGGGGTTTAGGGGTTTAGGGGTTTAGGCGTTTAGGGGCTTAGGGTTTAGGGTTGAGGTTTTAGGGCTCAGGGTTGAGGGTGGGGTGGCGGGGGGGGGCCTCCCAGATCAGTCCTCATTCCACGGCCTTGCGCCTGCCGTGCTCCGGTGCTCTCCGAAACCCTGAGCCCTAAACCCTAAGCCCTAAACCCTAAACCCTAAACCCTAAACCCTAAGCCCGCAACCCGAAACCCGAAACCCGAAACCCGAAACCCTAAACCCTAAACCCTAAACCTCCTTGTGGGCTTTCCATGTCTACATATTTTAAAGTGGGCTTGGGGTGCAGTGCAGGCACGTGCTTCGTATAAGGTGGAGGTGCTTCTCATCTGAGGGCGTGGCCCTGGGCCCTCAATTCCTATACGGTTTCGGGTTTGATTAGAAATTTAGGGTTTGGAGTTTGGGATTTGGGGTTTAGGGTTTGATTAGAAATTTAGGGTTTGGAGTTTGGGCTTTGGGGTTTAGGGTTTGGGGGCATGGTTCCTAACCGTACGGCCCTGCCCAAAACCACGGCAGAACCCTGCCGCGGCCTACTCGCTCTCGTTTGGTCCTTGCGCTCCTGATGGTGCACACTGTTGCAACCATGGCTCAAGGTTTAGGGTTTAGGTTTTAGGGTTTAGGGTAATACACCCAAAACCATTCAGGAGTGAAGGTTATAAGGGTTTCCTAAATAACCCGGATCTTGGGGATGGCGGCTGAGGGGTTCAGGGCTTATGCCCCGAACAGTAACCCTCAACCCTCAACCCGGAACCCTGCACCCGAAAACCGGCAAACCCTGAATCGCCCAAAGCCCAAACCCTAAACCCCAAACCCTAAACCCTAAACCCCAAACCCTAAACCCTAAACCCTAAACCACTCAACCCCCAAACAGGGCCCAAGATGCCAACATTGCGTCCTGGCAGGAGCGCCTTCGAATCATTGGAGGACTTTGAGGCACCTTGCAGGGCTTAGGGGTTTTGAGGTTTAGGGTTTAGGGGTTTGGGGTTTAGGGTTTAGGGTTTAGGGGTTTAGGGTTTAGGGTTTAGGGTTTAGGGTTAAGGGTTTTGGTGGTGAAGTTTACGGGTTTAGGGTTTCAGAGGTTTAACGGTTTAAGGGCCTAGGGGTTGAGGGCTTAGTTTAGGGGTGTTAAGGGTTAAGCTTAGGGGTTTGAGGGCTTTGGGTTCAAGGGCTTAAAGCTTTTAGGTTTTAGGGCTTTAGGGTTTAATTTAGGGTTGAAAATTGCTTAAGGTTTGAGGGTGGAAGAAGTGCTGTTTGGGCCAAGGTTTGCCAAAACCCTAAACCCAAACCCCCAAACCCAGACCCCAAACCCTAAACCCCAAGCTAAAGGCCAACTCTCCAATACAGCCCCCAAACCCGTAAACCCTAGAAACCCTAGACGCCCTAAACCGCAAAACCCCGAAACCCTACAACAGCGTTCTCTGGACCCTAAACCCTAAACCCTAAACCCAAAACCCTAAACCCTAAACACTAAACCCTAAACCCCAAACCCCAAACCCCAAACCCCAAACCCCAAACCCCAAACCCCAAACCCCAAACCCCAAACCCCAAACCCTAAACCCTAAACCCTAACCCTAAACCCTAAACCCTAAACCCTAAACCCTAAACCCTAAACCCTAAACCCTAAACCCCAAACCCCAAACCCCAAACCCCAAACCCTAAACCCTAAACCCTAAACCCTAAACCCCAAACCCTAAACCCTAAACCCCAAACCCCAAGCCCGCTGAACCCTGGGTTGACAGGCTGTAGCTGCGCCGGCTGCAGCATCGAGCTCTGCTGGCCCCCCATGAGCTCTCTGAGGTTTAGGGTTTAGGGTTTAGGGTTTAGGGTTTAGGGTTTAGGGTTTAGGGTTGAGGGTTTCGTGCTGGCGCTGATGGTGTATGGACCCTAAGAAACCCTGAACCCCAAATCCTTAAACCCTCAACCCTAAACCCTTAAACCCTAAACCCTACATCCTAAACCCCAAACCCCAAACCCTAAACCCCAAACCCTAAACCTGTTTCGGATTGAGGGTTCTGGGTTTTGTGATTCAGCTCCAGGGCTTTTAGTCCCACAGTCCAGGTGCCCGTAGCATGAGGAGGGAGCCATAAAATCAAGGTTTAAGGTTGAGGGTTTAGGGTTTAGGGTTTAGGGTTTAGGGTTTAGGGTTTGCACCTGAGAATCAAGGTTTAGGGTTTAGGGTTTCGAGCTTAGGGTTCACGGTTCAGGGTTCGAGAAGTCATGGCCTACATGAACCTACCGATAAGCCCCTCAAACCCAGACCCTAAGCCTCCCCAAACCCCAACCCGTAACTCCAACCCCAGATCTAGGCGCCGAACACAGCAGTTTCGGGTTTATAGGGTTTCTAGGGTTTCTATGGTTTGTCGGGTTTCTAGGCTTTATCGGGTCTATCGGCTTTAAAGGCCTTGTGGGGATAAAAAGGTTTTAGGCACAACAACCAAACCTAGCGCCTGGCAACCTCAAACGCCGCTACATGTGGCGTGGCAGCAGGGGGCCTGAAGGGCTTCAGGGTTTACAGGGTTTAAAGGGTTTATAGGGTTTTATAGGGTTTGTAGGGTTTATAGGGTTTGTAGGGTTTACAGGGATTGTAGGGTTTGTAGGGTTTGTCGGGTTTTATAGGGTTTAGGGTTTCTAGGGTCTATAGGGCTTCTAGGGAGTGAACCCAACCCTGACACCCTGACCCTAACCCCTAAACCCTCAACCCTAAACCCTAACCCTAAACCCTAAACCCTAAACCCCAAACCCCAAACCCTAAACCCTAAACCCTAAACCCCAAACCCTAAGCCCCAAACCCCAAACGATCCGGAATCACGCCAAGGCGCAGGCTGCCTCCGCAGCTGCCAGCCGCGCGCCTGCGGCGGCGCAGCGGAAGTGGGAGACCCTGTCGGTTTGGGGTTTAGGGTTTAGGGTTTAGGATTTAGGGTTTAGGGTTTCGGGTTTAGGGTTTAGGATTTAGGGTTTTTAAGCAGGTTTCAACAATAGAAACGGTGCAAAATCAAGTTCTTAGCAGGGTGCCTCAGTGCTACGCTGCCGAGAGCCTGCCGATACCCCCACCGATACCCTCGCCAGTGCAGAACTCCTGCGCAAACCCTAAACCCTAAACCCTAAACCCTAAACCCTAAACCCTAAACCCTAAACCCTAAGCCCTAAACCCTAAACCCTAAACCCTAAACCCTAAACCCTAAACCCTAAACCCTAAACCCTAAACCCTAAACCCTAAACCCTAAACCCTAAACCCTAAACCCTACACCCTAAACCCTAAACCCTAAACCCTAAACCCTAAGACGGGCGCAGTCGACCTGATGAGAAGTCTGGTCGGCGGCCTGACGCGGTCGCAGCGGCGGCAGCTTCGGCGTGTGCTGGCGGAGCTCAGCGGAGACCTTTCCCGAGGCGAGCCGCAGGGGCTTTGAGGTCAGTTCAGGCATGATGAGCCTGGTGGCTGCTCAGATCCTCTATAAGGTAGCAGGCAGCCGCCAAGTATTCCTGACGCGAGAAACGCCCGTACCTCAGGCTGCTTGGGGCGGCTCGGAAGGTCTGGGGCTGGTGGATGGGGGTTTTAGGGTTTAGGGTTTAGGGTTTAGGGTTCAGGGAGTTTTTATAGGTGTGAAAGGGGGGCTGGGTGTTACTGTTAGGGTTTAGGGATTTTGGGATTTGGGATTTCGGGTTTAGGGTTTTGGGTTTAGGGAGTTTCACAGCGTGTTTGTTGAGCTTACGTGAGTCTCAGCTCGATGTTCGTCCATGTTTACTTCTCAGACTTCCAAGTAAGTTTAGTAGGCGGCCGCAGTGATTTGCTTAGGTTTAGATGTAGGATAACGATTTCAAAACGGGTTTTTGACAACGACTCAGTTCGAATTCCTTTAGGGTTGTTTCGTTCGCGTTTAGTGTAGGGTTCAGGGTGTACGGTTAGGGTTTAGGGTTTTGTTATTTCCTGCGAGGGTTTAGGGTTTAAGGTTTTAGGGTAAGGGCTTAAGGTTTACGTAGGAATTTGTAATTCTGAGGGGCTTGTGCGGGGTTCTTCAAGGGGCTCAGGGTTAGGGTTTAGGGCTTAGGCTGGGATGTCCGCTAGCACCCTGAATGATTCCTTTCCTTGTGTGGGTTCTTGTTTGAACTTTACACCTTTGCCTTGTATATTAGGTCCCTGGGCAACCTAGTTCAGACTTGTTACCCTTCAGGGGCTTTGAGAGAGTTTTTTTTCAGGGGTATGTTTTGCGGTACATACCTTTTTGTTTTGGCACGTTAATCAGTTGCTGGAAAACCCCAAACCCGCAAATCCCCAAACCTTAGTTCCCGGTTTAGGGTTTAGGGTTTAGGGTTTAAGGTTTAAAGTTTAGGGTTTAGGTCCCCGATTGCCCAGGCAGGCAGAGCAGCGCGATCCGAGGCAGGATCCCCGGTCCAAGGCCCGGGGGCGTTTGCTTTTTGTTTGGCAGGGGCAAGGGCGGGGGGGGGGGGGGGGTTTAGGGTTTAGGGTTTAGGGTTTCGGGTTTCGGGTTTCTGGTTTAGGGTTTAGGGTGTTGTTGGTGGTGGTGGGGGGGGGAGGGGGAAGTTGGGATTTCGGTAGTCGGGTTTTGCCAGGGTTTCTTTAATTCGTTTGTCTCGGGCTCAGGGATCAGATTCCCAAAAGGGGTCGGGTTTGGGGCGTCGGCGTTCTTAGGATCTAGGCTTTAGGGTTGGGATGTTCCCCCTCATACCAACAGTCCTTAATAGGGATTAAAGTACCCCCTATCATAATCCCAATTAAGGACTGTTGGTAGAAGGGGAACATCCCAAGTTTAGGGGGCTAAGCCCTAAACCCTAAACCCCAAACCCTAAACCCTAAGCCCTGAGCCCTGAGCCCTGAGCCCTGAGCCCTGAGCCCTAAGCCCTAAGCCCTAAACCCTAAGCCCTAAGCCCTAAGCCCTAAGCCCGAAGCCCTAAGCCCTAAGCCCGAAGCCCTAAGCCCTAAGCCCTCAGCCCTAAGCCCTAAGCCCTAGACCTTCCCAATGCCCAAGATAGGTCCATGCTGGCTCCTTGAGTTCTTCTGGACGGAAGAACCGCGAAGGCCCAAACCCGAATCAACCCTGAAACCCTGAAACCCTGAAACCCTGAAACCCTGAAACCCTGAAACCCTGAAACCCTGAAACCCTGAAACCCTGAAACCCTGAAACCCTGAAACCCTGAAACCCTGAAACCCTGAAACCCTGAACCCTAAACCCTAAACCCTAAACCCTAAACCCTAAGCAACTCTGAGCCCTTGACCCTAAACGGCCCTAAAACTCTAAACCACTCTAAGCAACCATCAACAACCCTAAACCCAGGCCCTAAACCCTAAACCCTAAACCCTGAACCCTAAACCCTAAACAATCTACAATAAGCCCTGGACCCTCAACCCTCAACCCTCAACTCTAAACCCTAAACCCTAAACCCTAAACCCCCACTCCTCAGCCCCAGAAGCCCCTAGCATGGCCCCGGGCTCCGTGGTGCCGCCATGGCGCCGGCATTCAAGCAGCGCCTCAACAGCCAGGCGACTGGGGTTTGGGGTTTAGGGTTTAGGGTTAAGGGTTAAGGGTTTTTGGGGTTTAGTGTTTTTGGGTTCGGGTTTGGGGTTGCAGGTTTAGGGTTTAAGGTTTAGGGTTCAAGGTTTGAGGCTGGGGGTTTCGGGTTCTCAGGGGTACAGAAACCCAAAATCCTAAGCGCTCCCCAGCATTGTTTTTGGGTTAGGGCGGTTAGGGTTCACGTAGGGGGGGGGGGGGGGTTAAGAGCCAAGGGATTAAGACTCGTACCCCGAACGTTGTACCGTTCCCCTGAACATACTCCTAACCCTAGACCCTAAACCCCTAAACCCTAAACCCTCCTAAACCCTAAACCCTAAACCCTAAACCCTAAACCCTAAACCCTAAACCCTAAACCCTAAACCCTAAACCCTAAACCCTAAACCCTAAACCCTAAACCCTAAACCCTAAACCCTAAAACCGAAACCCTAAACCCTAAACCCTAAACCCTAAACCCTAAACCCTAAACCCTAAACCCTAAACCCTAAACCCCTGAACCCCTGAACCCCTGAACCCCTGAACCCCTGAACCCTGAACCCTGAACCCTGAACCCTGAACCCTAAACCCTAAACCCTAAGCCCTAAGCCCAAAGCCCCGTTAGAGGATCTCGTCAAAAGGGTCTCCAAACCCAAGGGTGCAACCTTAAGGGTCGCACAACCCCGAGAGGGGGCGGGGTTAAGAGAGGTCTAAGGGTAGTTTCATGGGAAGGTTTTAGGGTTTAGGGTTTAGGGTTTAGGGTTTAGGGTTTAGGGCCTAGGGTAGTTTCATGGGCCCTTAGTACGGTCCCTTACCTCCCATTCAGGGTTCTGAAGTATGGGCGCTTGGGTTGTATAGGGTATATGACTGCGGTTTGCTTAAGAACCCCAAAGAATAAAAAGTAAGAATCCCTATATGAACCTTAATAAGGGAGAATACTTTTTTGGGGTTCTTAAGCAATTAGTAGATGAGGGGTATACGTAAGGTTAAGGGCCCCTTTCAAGAGGTCTAGCTTGGGCTACACCCTAAGCCCTGAGTCCTACGCAAGTAGTCTCGATGCTGCTTCAGACTTTCTTCCGCTTGTTGCTTTAGGGTTTAGGGTTTAGGGTTTAGGGTTTAGGGTTTAGGGTTTAGGGGTAGGCTTGTCAAGGCCTAAACCCAAAACTATCACGCCCTGAAGCCGTAAACCTCTTGAGCCCCGAAGCCCTGAGAAGCTAAGCCCTTGTTGGTTGTGGTAAGGGCTTCGGGCTCAAGGTTTAGGAGTTTTTGGGGTCATCCCAAGCCCTAAACGGCCCTAAACCTTAGCTGTGCGGAATGATGAAACATCCTATACCCGAAGCCGAGGCCGCAATACCTGAAACCCCAAGTCCTGAATGGTCTAAACCCTAAACCCTAAACCCTAAACCCTAAACCCTAAACCCTAAACCCTAAACCCTAAACCCTAAACCCTAAACCCTAAACCCTAAACCCTAAACCCTAAACCCTAAACCCCAAACCCCAAACCCCAAACCCTATACCCTATACCCTAAACCCTAAACCCTAAGCCCTAAACCCTAAACCCTAAACCCTAAACCCTAAACCCTAAACCCTAAACCCTAAACCCTAAACCCTAACCCTAAAACCCTAAACCCTGAACCCTGCAAGCCCGAGTTCAACCATAGAGGTTTGCCCTACGGTGGACCTGGACGAGGGCTGCGAACAGCCCCTCGCGGTGCAACAGGCGGGCGGCAGGGTTTAGGGTCCAGTGTTTGAGGGTCTACTATACCATCTGCTTAAGAGCCCGCCCCCCCCTCGCCCACACCCAACAAATTAGAAGCTGTTCTTCGTTATGAGGGCAATCTAGGGATCATCATCTGTCATCTTCTGAAAAAGTCTCTGGTCTTCTTGGTAGCCCAGTGGTACCCTTTTCCCTTTTTTTGGGGTTCAAGGTTCCCTTCTCAAGAAACCAACCCAAAAACAGGGTGCCCTTATTAGGATATGGCTACTGGGCTACGAAGTCTTCAAGTTTGGTAGTGTGGCAGTCTGGTTTAGGGTTTAGGGTTTAGGGTTTAGGGCTTCTCTTGTAGCTGCGCACGGGGTCAGGGGGGCTGATGTCTTGGTGGACAAATCGGAAGCGTGATGTCTTCGCAGCACCTTTTGGCTTCTCACAGGTTGTTTAGGGTTTAGAGTTTAGGGTTTAGGGTTTAGGGTTTAGGGAGAGGTTCGCGATCTGCGCTTGGGGCGAGGATGCAAGCATCCGGCTTCGGATTGGTGCCTCCGGCCTCAGGGGCACGTCGCTCCGAGCTGCCTCCGCCCGGCCACGCCGTCCAGAGTTCCCAGCCCCCTGCGCCATATCAGGCGCACGCATCGGCCCGCGTTATTCAGAGCCCTTCAGAGCTTCCGCCTCGTGCAGAGCTTTGTCATAGTTGGGTACCATTTTGCAGGTGCTGGCCGCGCTGGCCGGCTCATGAGAGAGGCGATTTCTGACGATGCCACGCCATCCAAGTCAGCTCACGCTCCAGTGGCACAATTTGCCATTGCGCTTCATGACGTTCGGGGACAGCCTTCCGCCGGGAAATGAGTCGGCATGCATCAGCTGCGCATGCATGGCACGTCCTGGCGCCCCCCCCACCCCAACCTTAAACCCTCCACCCCAAGCCCTAAACCTGAAACCCTCCACCCGAAGCCCTAAACTCCAAACCCTGAACCCCAACCCTAAACCCTAAACCCGAAACCCTAAACCGTAAATCCTGAACCCAAAACCCTAAACCCAAAACCCTAAACCCTAAACCCTAAACCCTAAACCCTAAACCCTAAGTCCTCAACCCTCGGACCGCCTCATAACACTCGTGGCATTCCGCAGGTGCCGCGACCTGCACCCGGCATCGCAGATGCCGTGGCTTGGTATGAGAGGGTTCGGGGTTAAGGAATGGGTTTAAGGTTTAGGGTTTAGGGTTTAAGGTTTAGGGTTTAGGGTGTAGGGTTTAGGGTTTAGGGTTTAGGGTTCTAGGTTCTAGGGTTTAGGGTTCGAGGGTGGCGGGAGGCCTAACATCTTGCCTTAAACCCAATAGACCCTAAAAGCCCTGAAGCCCCACACAGGGGGGCAAGCCCCGAAACCAAAACGCCCGAATCCCTTGCAGCCCTAGTCACCTGTACCTAAAGACCCTCAACAAAGCAAAGGTTTAGGGTTTAGGGTTTAAGGTTTAGGAATTTCGGTTTAAGGCTTAGCCGAAGAATCTCATCAAGACATTGGCTATCCAAACCTACACAGGAGTAGAGTTTGAGTGCTTATGGCATGCTAGAACCCTAAACCCTAAACCCTTAACCCGTTGCCCTAAACCCGTAACCCGAAACCCTAAACCTAAACCCTAAACCCAAACCCTAAACCCTAAACCCAAACCCTAATTCCCAAACCCTAAACCCGGAACCCCAAACCCCAAACCCCAAACCCCAAACCCCAAACCCCAAACCCCAAACCCCAAACCCCGAACCCCGAGCCCCAAGCCCCAAGCCCCAAGCCCCAAGCCCCAAGCCCTAAACCCTAAACCCTAAACCCCACCCTCCTTGCGACTGTAGCCAAGGAGTCCACTGCAGCGCCGCTGGCCAAACCTCAGGATGCACGGGCTGCTTGGCCCTTTGTTTAGGGTTTAGGGTTTGGGGTTTAGGGTTTAGGGTTTGGGGTTTGGGGTTTAGGGTTTGGGGTTTAGGGTATGGGGTTTAGGGTTTAGGGTTGGGGGTTTAGGGTTTAGGGTTTGGGATTTGGGGTTTAGGGTTTAGGGTTTGGGGTTTAGGGTTTGGGGTTTGGGGTTTAGGGTTTGGGGTTTGGGGTTTAGGGTTTAGGTTTTAGGGTTTGGGGTTTAGGGTTTAGGGTTTGGGGTTAGGGTTTGGGGGTTTGGGTTTAGGGTTTGGGGTTTAGGGTGTGTTTTGGGGTTAGGGGGTTTAGGTTCAGGGTTTTGGGGTTGGGGTTTAGGGGTTAGGGTCTAGGGTTTAGGGTTTGGGGTTTGGGGTTTGGGGTTTAGGGTTTAGGGTTTGGGGTTTGGGTTTAGGGTTTGGGGTTTAGGGTTTAGGGTCTAGGGTTTAGGGTTTGGGGTTTGGGGTTTGGGGTTTAGGGTTGGGGGTTAAGGGTTTGGAAATTGGGGTTTGGGGTTTAGGGTTCAGGGTTCAGGGTTTAGGGTTTGGGGGTTCGGGTTTAGTGTTTGGGGCTTGGGGCTTGGGGTTTAGGGTTTGGGGTTTGGGGTTTGGGTTTAGGGTTTAGGGTTCGGGGTTTGGGATTTAGGGTTTGGGGTTTAGGGTTTTTGGTCCAGGGTGGAGGTTAGGGGTTTTGGGTTTTGGGATTTTGGGGTTTAGGGATTTTAGTGTCTAGGGTTTCGGGTTTAGGTTTAGGGTTTTGGGTCTAGGGCTTGGGGTGTGGAGTTTAGGCATTTTGGGGGGGCTTAGGGGGTTTGGGGTATGGAGTTTAGGGATTTTGGCGTATGGGCTTTAGGGTTTAGGGTTTAGGGTTTCGGATTTAGGGTTTAGAGATTTGTGGTTTTGTGGGTCAGGGTTAGGATGTTTTGGGGGTTGATTTATTTCTGGCACTGTTTTTCAATGTGTGTGAAACGACTTGGGGTTTTGGCTTTTGGGCTGATTTTGGAGTTTAGGGTTTAGGGTTTAGGGTGGTTTACAGCTTTCAAAGATTTTAGCTTTCGCTCCTGTCTAAACGCTTTGAAACACGCAGCAGGTGTTAGTGCAGCTTTACCTTCTTCTACTTCTTTTGAAACAGGGTCGTCTACCCAGGTTTTCAGAGTTCATCTTAGAACTTGGCTTTAGGCTGAAGTTTCGTTCATCTTTTTCGTAATGGATGGCGGTTTTTGGGGGACGTTTACCGGTTTCACGGTTTTAGGGATATAGGGACCCTGCTGCCAGTGGGGCTTTCAGGGTTTAGGGTTTAGGGTTTAGGGTTTCTTCCGTCAACAGAGCTTTTTTCGGTTTTTCGGCTTCCAGGGATGCAGTCCGGTCATTTCGAGGGTTTTAGAGTGGAGCTTTTTGGGGCCTTAGGGTTTTTTTGTATGTTTTTTAGGGCTTACAAGGGCTTAAGCTGAAGCTTTAGGACCTAAGGATTTTAGGCATTGCTTTGTTTTTGCTGCTTCAGCTTTGTGTTTTTGTGTAGTGGTTTCAGGGTCTTCGGGCTCAGGGGTATAAGGTTCTTAGGGTGTTAGTCGTCTTGGGGCTGGGGCTTCGGGTTACGTGGTTTGAGCTTGATGGTATAGCGTGCTTCAAGGATTTTAGGCCCTCTTCCTTCCAGCAATATGGCTGGTTGTGCATTGAATATCTGGAGGTAGCCAGGGGCGCAGGCTCTAAAGCCTTGACCCCCAACCCTAAGCTCCAAGCCCGTGACCCCCAAAAAACCCCACATAGACCCAAAACTCAAAACCCAAAACCCTTTAAACCCAACACCCTTATTAAACCCTAAACCCACCCTAAACCCTGAACCCTGAACCCTGAACCCCTACTTTCTACGCCCCATCCATCCTCCCCCCTCCTCGCGTTAGTACCTCCCCGAACCGCAGCGCGAAATTTCAGCTCGAAGCAACGCACGATCCGGACGCTCTCCAGGACAGTTTTGTCTCAGCCCCTTCCTTTCCGCGGCCATGACAAATATCGGGAGCTCTAAGAATGACGCACAGGTCATGATGTGGAAGCTGCAGCAAGCAAGAGATTCTTGGCAGCCCAGTGGTACCCTTTGCCCTTTCTTTTTTTGGGTTCTGGGTTCTCTTATGAAGTAACCCTAAACCCTAAACCCTAAACCCTAAACCCTGAACTCTAAACCCTAAACCCTAAACCCTAAACCCTAAACCCTAAACCCTAAACCCCAAACCCTTAAAGGGTACCCTTATTGTAGGATGGCTACTGGGCTACCGAGGATTCCAGTAGCTGTGTCACCTTTGGGTTGCCGAAGCACCTCTTCCCAGAAGGAGCCCGGCGACTCCGGGAGAGGCTTGCGAAAGCCGCGAACATAAGGTGGGGGTTTAGGGTTTAGGGTTTAGGGTTTGGGGTTTGGGGTTTGGGGTTTAGGGTTTACGAATATTCGGGGGGACATAGAGCCTAAATAGCAGGATCCCCTTAGAAAAAGGACCCCAAAAGGTACCCCGAAACCCGAAACCCGAAACCCGAAACCCGAAACCCGAAACCCGAAACCCGAAACCCTAAACCCGAAACCCTAAACCCTAAACCCTAAACCCTAAACCCTAAACCCTAAACCCTAAACTCTAAACCCTAAACCCTAAACCCTAAACCCTGAACCCTTCCGCAGGTCGAGCCTTTAGCCGGAAGTCCATGGAGACCGCTCTGCACCGCGCCCAGGCCCTGTGGGCGCAGCTCGCCCAGGAGGACTACCCGAATCTTTATCATAGTTGGGGGAACATTTTGCATTTTTAAAGGGTACTTGAACCCAATAAGGAAGAAATACTATTTTTCTAAGGGCACTTCAACCCAATAGGGTTTAGGGTTTAGGGTTCAGCAGCTCCGGATCGAGCAGATTTACGGCTCGGATATAACACCCACCCACCCAGAGAATCCCATAATATTAAGAAACTATAAAGTATTTTCATACAAAAGTTGGGGTGGGAACGTGCCTTGCCCACGAATTTTTGTGCCTTGCCCACGAATTTTTGTGCCTTGCCCACCCACGAGTTTTTGGGCCTTGGCCACCAATTTTTGTGCCTTGCCCACGAATTTTTGTGCCTTGCCCACGAATTTTTGTGCCTTGCCCACCAATTTTTTTTGTGCCTTGCCCATCAATTTTTGTGCCTTGCCCACGAATTTTTGTGCCTTGTCCACGAATTTTTGTGCCTTGCCCACGAATTTTGGTGCCTTGCCCACGAAATTTTGCGCCTTGCCACCAATTTACGTGCCCGAAAATTCGTGGGCAAGGCACAAAAATTCCTGGGCAAAGGCACAAATATTCGTGGGCAAGGCACAAAATTCGTGGACAAGGCACAAAAACTCGTGGGCAAGGCACATTTTGGGGTTTTAAGCCTTGCCCAAGGGCCCAAAAATCCGAAATGTGCCTTGTCCACGAATTTTTGTGCCTTGTCCACGAATTTTTGTGCCTTGCCCACGAATTTTTGTGCCTTGCCCACGAATATTTTGTGCCTTATATATATATATATATGGTACCCCCCCCCCCCAGTGACCTACCCTTTTTCGCCTTGTCTCAAGTCACAGCTGCACTGCAAGCAAACTCGGTGTGCAATATAGCGTATTTCCTAGGGCGTAGACTAAAATACAACCAAAATCGCATGCACGGGACAGTAGAAAAACCAAAAATACCAAAACCAAAAAAACCAAAAAACCAAAACCAAAAAAACCAAAAAAACCAAAACCAAAAAAACCAAAAAAACCAAAACCAAAAAAACCAAAAATACCAAAAAAACCAATTTTCCGGGACTCTCAGGAAATTCCTATGAGGCTTCTCCAAGAGCCCCAGAAAATTGCTTTTTTTGGTGTTTTTGGTTTTTTTGGTTTTGGTTTTTTTGGGTTTTTTGGTTTTGGTATTTTTGGTTTTTTGGTTTTGGTATTTTGGCTTTTTGGTTCGCCTTCATGGTCACGAGGCAACAACTACGCATTTTTAAGTGTGCTTATGCTAATTGTGCTTTTCAAAAATAGTATACAAGTGGTCTTTCTAGTGCTTCAGAACTTTTTGTTTCGTTATTATGTAAGTAGAGCCGCTAGTGTTTAGTGCATCTTTTGGTTGCACTCAAGTGTAGTAGACCTTATTCAGCCATTACTTGGTGCTCTGGTAGCTAAATTCGCATGGATAATATTTGCCTGGTAAATGCGATTAATTATCTAGAAGCAGCATTTGCAATACTTGTCTTGAGAAAAAGCATTTATTGCTTAGAATTGTTTGCTTAAAAAGTGACTCCTACTCGTCCAGGGATACCCCAAAACCCTATAATCCAAACTTCACCAGAGATTCTCCTGAAAAGCTTGCGCTTTTGGATGTTTTTACGTATTTGTGAATTTGCTTGTGGTATGGCTTTCACTTTAGAAGTACTTTTCTAGGATTCTTGTGCATTTTTTGAGCCTGATTGTGCAAGTTGCGTTTTTCAAGCATAGTATATATGTGGTCTTTATTGAATACTTCAGACATCTTTGTTTCATCGTTATGTAAGTAGAACCGATTTCCATTATTGTGCATTTTTAAGCTTGCTTATGCAAATTGTGCTTTTCAGACATAGTATACAAGTGGTCTTTAGTGAATACTTCAGCAATCTTTGTCTCATTGTTATGTAGGTAGAACCGTTTCCATTTCCGCAAGTGTTTATTTCGTATTTGGTTGAGTATGGTCCTTTAAATAGTATTCACTTGAGTCAAATTGGGCTATTTGCTTAAGAATTCCTCTAGTAGTTAAATTCGCATAGAATGAATACTTCAAAAAAAATTGTTTCATGAATATGTAAACATAAGGTGTTTCATTTGACTTTCCAGATAGTATTTCAATAATACTTTGCCTGGTATAAACACAACTGTTTCAATGCATTAGTTGCTCAACAAAGCACTATTTGCCCTTCAAACCACACTTTGCCATATGTTGGTTGTATATGGTGCTTATTTCGTATTTTGGTTGAGTATGGTCCTTTAAATGGTATTCACTTGAGTCAAATTGGGCTATTTGCTTAATAATTACTCTAGTAGCTAAATTCGCATAAAATGATTATGTCAAAAATAAAAACGATTCATGAATGTAAACATAAGGAATTTCAGTGGACTTTTCAGAGAGCATACTTTGCCTAGTACAAGCACAATTGTATAAATACAGTATTTGCACTTTAAACCCACACTTTGCCATATTTTGGTTGAGAATGGTGTCTATTTCGTATCTTGGTTGAGTATGCTCCCTTAAATGGTATTCACTCGAGTCAAATTGGGCTCTTTGCTTAATAATTACTCTAGTAGCTAAATTCGCATAGAACCAAGAAAAATGTTTCACTATTTGATTAATACTTTGCCTCGTACAAACACAATTGTATAAATAAATTAGTTGCTCAACAAAACATTAATTGCCCTTTAAAACGCACAATTTGCATAGAAAAACACTGATCTAAACATCTAAAAACAGCATTGTCCGCTTCAGATTCAAAATGTAGATTCTTCCAAATGCTGGCTTATCGGGGTCTGTGAGGTGGGTGTCCCAGTAACTGTCCTTCATTACCCGGTGATTAACTACGCGACTTTTGGGCCTTCTTTGTTATTTTTTGTTAAAAAGGCCTAAAAAGGCCTAAAAAGGGTAGGTCGCTGGGGGGGGGGGTAGCATATATATATATATATATATATATATATATATTCATGTATATCTACATATATACATAAATATAGAAAGAGAGGTTTAGAGTTTATTTTTAAATCTTATCCCAGCCATGAACTAGGAATGGAGCCGTGGTGTTCTGCTCCGAGTGCATCGCCGAGGCCTTCCACCCCGCCAGGCCCTTGCCAGGCTGTGTGTACAGAGATGCTTGGTAGCCCGGTGGTACCTTTTTGCTTTATATATATATAATTGTATATATATAAAAACTTAAATATGTGTATATATATATATATATATATAAGGTTCCCTGAAAAAGTAACAAAAACCGCAAAGAGGGCACCCTGACCTAGGATGGGAGGGACTTCGACACGAGCATCCTCGAGGAGGCCTTGCAGGAGGGCCCCTGCTACGGCATCGTGCCCTGGGCACCAAATGAACCCCAAAATTGGGGTCCTACACCCTAAACCCTAAACCCTAAACCCTAAACCCTAAACCCTAAACCCTAAACCCTAAACCCTAAACCCGAAACCCTAAACCCCAAACCCTAAACTTTATCATAGTGGGGTAACATTTTTACATTTTTAAGGGTACTTAAACTCAATAAGGAATATAATTTTAAAATTTTATTACTATCCCAACTATGAACCAGTAAACCCTAAACCCCAAGGTGACCATCGACGGGGCCGAGGCCTCCCTGGGCTCAGCGCAGGGCTTCTATACCCCCCTTGGGAATAATTCATATTTTTGTTCATATAAATTCAAGAGGATCTTGAAATTTTCTTAAGTTTCTAAGAGGAGTTTAGGGTTTCTAATTTTTTTGTAAGAAAAGATTTTGTTCAGTTTTTAAATCCCAAGAGGATATTAAGAGATTATGTTTATTAAGGTTCTAAGAGGAGTTTAGGTTTCTAATTGTTTCTTCTTAAGGTTCTAAGGGGAGTCTAGGTTTGGGCGCCCGCCTCTCCGTCACCGCGGTGGCCCACCTCCGCGCCAACATCAAGGGCCGCACGCGCCGCGGCGGGCAGTCCGCCCCCCGCTTCGGCAGGAGAACCCTGAGTCACCCGAAACCCTAAACCCTAAACCCCAAACCCGAAACCCTAAACCCTAAACCCTAAACCCCTACACCCCTAAACCCTAAACCCCTCGGCAGGACCCGGGATGCCGAGGAACTCGAGTTCCTCCACGCGGTGGCGGAGCGCATCGCGACCCAGCTGGCCGGGGCGGAGCACCTCATCCTCGGGGGCAAGGCCCTTTTTTGGGGAGCCGAACTGTTTACTCAGAATGAGTAGTCTAAGAGTTAGGGTTTAGGGTTTGGGGTTTGGGGTTTGGGGTTTAGGGTTTAGGGTTTGGGGTTTGGGGTTTAGGGTTACTGACAATTTGTACGATGAATCAACTTGGTGGCACTTGAGGGGAGTGGAGGTGTGGGTCCCTAGATCCCTAGACTGGTATCCACATCCACTCCCCGAACTCCCCCTTAAGCACCCCGAACCCGGAACCCGAAACTCCAAAGGTTTTGCAGTTTTGCCCTAAACCCTACACCCAAAACCCAAAACCCAAAACCCAAAACCCAAGACCCAAG